>JAGDQP010014724.1:167-44452 GCA_022664845.1 Lepisma saccharinum | reverse complement strand
TATCGAATGATCCAATTTTGTTTTAATGTCTTTGAATGAAATAATTTTGCAAGGAGAGTAATATACATTATATTGATGAAATTTCTGTATTTTATTTGAACTTTTTTAATTTTGAAGAACGTCATTCTAGAAAAATATGTATGAAATTTTGTGTAATGATTTTCAATTATTCTTGATTGAATGTTATTATCCTGGGGGGAAATATTTAATAATGGAACAAATGTTGTTCAAAGATAGGGTCAAACTTTATATCAAATTTGTGATAGTGACATGGAACTACAGGAGAGTGAAAGGTGACATCCATAGTATCAGAAAGAGTTCACTTGCCGTCTGACGGCTCGCGGCTACTGATTCTACACCAAACATTTTTTTTAACCACACAAGACGAACCTAACCGTCAGATGGTAGCAAATGTGCTTTCTGATATTATGGAACATAGTACGCACTCAGCGAGTGTAGCTCAGTTGGTAAGTGCGTTCGAATCCCGCCCTGGGCATGGATGTTTGTGTGTGCTTTGAACTTAGTTGTGTCAGTCAAAACAGAGGAGATGTATCAATCCCCGTCCCGGGCAGGACAACTTTTTTCAGAAAACATTTTGATATTAGTTATTAATAATTAATTAACAATTAAATACACGCATTTAAAACATTTTAACATCCTTGCCTGGATTTCACTAGCGTGCAGGCCTGCTTCCTTTACTTTCCCCTTGAAAAAAATCCCCAAGGCTGATTAAGTCACTAAGATCTCCATCCTTGTAATTTTATACGCATATCCACAACATTTTAAAGTGCTTTGGAATTATAGATGCTTCAGACACACCTGTAATGCATGTATTTACTTTGTGGGATTAGTGAGCGAAGACGGGTGAGTGTCAGGTTAGGCGTTTTTCACTGTCAGGGATTGAAAGATTTATCCTATTTGCTTTATCAAGACTTAAGTGATTTTTGTCTCTTTCCCTTACTCCTTTACTATGTAGAAAAATATAGTTTCAATCTTAACGGACAACACATTATTGGAACTGTGACAGATGTACTGGAACACTTGGCCAAGGTCTTGATTTTCTGATTTAGGAATTGTTTATTCTCACGAGGCATTCGTCATTTATAACAGGGAAGTTGCAATACTGCACGTAATTGGTAATCTATGTATATATAATCCATGATCACACTTCGATCATCAACTTTCCTCAAATGTACTTACTGTTTACAACTTTGATTATCATTTGCTACATGAACGTCTTATCTTGAGATATTACAGCATTTGTGACGACGCCTAATACATTTGTGTGTCGGTAGCTCAGAAACTATGCGTGTTTCGATCTTTCTTCGAAGCAAAACTTTTCTTCTTTTTCGTTGCTTTGATGTCGATTGCACTTGAATGCATTGCCTTCGTTACAGAAGGGCGGATAAAAACAGATTAAAAGAGTTCCCGAAAGTTTTTGGAGGTTCTAACAAAGTCGTCCTCTTTTGTTATTGGTAAGAGAAAGATAAAATGAATGTTATGGGCGGTAACAGCACTATGGGTTACGCCCTTCCCGATACGGGGAAGCCCCTTATCTTTGTCATTTTTTTTTATTGGTATTTATACTCCTCTTCCAGTTCCAATTTAATATAAGTTTATACTTAACCAACTACTGTAGGCTTCAGTAATTATTATTTAAATTCGAATCGAATATAATGAAATAACTTCTTCATAATTTGAATGCAGAGATGTTTTCTCTTGTATCTAACTTTGCGATTATTAAAAGAACTTGTCTAAGAAGTAAATTATAACAAGTCAGACAACTAGGAGCTGCCTCTTCCACTGTCGGCATTATCTGTAAGATTGGATTTATATATCAGATGTACGCGGTATTTCTTTGTGTAACCAAACAGACACTATACGAACCTCCCTTTCTTTTTGGATGACGTATTTGTGCTTCTTTTCCAGTTCCTCGCAAGGTTCTCAAGGAGAAATTTGAAGAAGGTCCAGCGGAAGACGAAGAAGAAAACGTGGACGATTTCGACGATTATAATACGGACGACTTCATTGGCGAATCCGCTGCTTATTCACCATCACCCAACCTGGACGTGAAGGAAGACTTTACTAAAATGTCCCCCAAAACAACTCCAAGGCCTGGCAAGGGAAAAAATTCTTCAGGAGGTAAATTTTAAGATTTAGTTTTAAAATAACAGCAAATAGAAAAGTGTCTTATGGTATCCTAAATCAGTATCTAAATCTTGTGCCGCGTCTTTAGATCAGTGTATTGTAGTATTTGTGTGTTCCTAATAGCCTCTTTTAGTTAGTTGTTTCTATGTAATTTGTCTATTTCTTTCTCTTTTTGATTTTCTTAACATATATATACACTAACGTACACAATATTTCATTAAAGTGAATCTATAAATTTCTGTATGTCCTCTGTTTTTTTTATAGAATACTACGTTAAAGGCAAGCCCAATGTCTATCTCACAAACGCAATACAACTTTAAATTTATACATTTAGTGATGTGTGCTTTCGAGAGCGATCATTAAAATTCGTTTTGTAAATAAACTGTGAGATAGACTGAATCCATTCGCAAAATGTGCTACTCAATGCTGTTCATAAATATTTCCAATATATTCTACAGAATTTTAAATTGTATTTCCAACGATTTAAATTCCAGATTTCATTCTAACAGCCTCGTTGCCTGAATCGTTTTGCCTGAACCAGTAACTATGTATACGAGTGTTAGGTTCTGTAAGAATATAATTGCACTCAATATCTTGTTAAATTTAGCATCACAACGCCTATTCGCCTTATGTAATGTACGCTATATATTTCACTTGAGCATTTCAGAAGTTTGCAAGCAAACATGAAGAATATTAAATGCTATCATCTGCTATCAGTTGGTAAATGCGATCATTTTTTGTACTATTCCTTGATATCTTCCTTCTCCTGAGGCTGCATGCTATAGGTAAGAGAAATACTCAAGCTGACCACATAAAACGAATATGGGTTGGGATGCTAAGTACAAGCCAAGAGCATTTCAACTTCCAATTAATTAATTTATAGCTATGAAATTTAGAGTCAAGTACAAATCGAGAAACGAAGGAATTTAATAACTTTTGTTCAGGATATCGTAACCATATTTATCAGATGAAAGTAAAAATCAAAATTATTTCAAGAAAATAGAAGACCAAGTTACTATATTAACGCATGGTCTTTTAATAAATAAGAAACCGCTTTTTAAACATTCTTAATTTCGTCGGTAAATCAATGACTCTTCAATTAAAGAAGAAAATCGTTTTATTCTATTTGAAATTCAAAAAGAGAAAGGGACTTGCAAGGATAATTTGGGGAGCTATTTGTTAAGTGATAATGTCTCAGTCATTTTATTGTCTCTGTTGCATTGTGCATGTGTATTCTTGTTTTTTTTTGTTTTGTTTTTTTGTTTTTTAATTTCAAAATCATTTTTTTATTTAAGTGTGTTTAATATATGTTAATAAACTTCCGGTCTTTACGAGTAGTATGATGCATGTTTTTCTTTACTTCAGAGTGTAAATTATTTTTGTATTTAATTGAAGAGCATTGGTTCAGTTCGATTTTAATCTTGTACGTATCTGTTTATTTCTGTTGTAAAATTGTACATTGCAAGAGTCAGAGAGACTTAAAAGTAATAAGCAGTCCATATATAGTCTAAGTTCTACCGTAGTGCACAAGCTATGAACATTTTGGTAAAAATAAGGAAAGCTAGTATTCTGATGTAAGCCCACAAAATTATACGTAGTTTAACAATCTCCCATTTATTTAATACGAATATAAAGCTTCTAGTAGTGACACATTAATGTTGATGCTTGTAAATTTATAAAGATTGTATCGCTTCTTCGTATTCAAATCTTTAAATTTAAACTGAACCAATGCTTTAGTCACTGTATTGAAACGAGTAGACTTATTATTTCTTGTAGAATGGTAAAAGCAGTGTTTCTGCTTGATTTTGTATTAGTTTTAGCTTGTAGTAAGTAAAGAAGAAATTCCAGTTATTGAAGGTATGAACCTTTATTTGTTGCTTATCATAAATATGTTTGGTAGTATAGTATCCTTTTTTGTTTAAGTACTTTGTTTTCTGTAGTTAAATATTATCTGTATACTTTTCTTTCTTATTGTGAGATTTCTTTCTCTGTTTCACTGTACATATAAAGCACAGTGTATTTAATAATTTCTTTGTGATGTTGTTTTGAGTGGAAGTATTGAGAACAACTAATGCATTACCACTTTAGTTATCAACATAATAACTATTCTATTCCGCATGTTTCTAAATTCCAGTTTTGTATATATTTCTGTTTATAGATTTCGATATTTCTCCTTCCAGTAAATGTTTAGCATCTGAAATTCTTTAAAATCTTTCCTAAAATTAGCGCTTTCCAATCGTGTCCTAGGTTTAAATCTTACTTAAAATAATACTTTAATATATCATAAATAGACTTTTTCCTATTACTTTAAGTAGTTGTCTCTGAAATTGTGGTCAGAATCAATCATGTTCATTTGATATCATTCGCACAAAACCGTAAAGTTACATTATTTTGCCAGTCGTTAGCAAATATTAATTGCACATATGAGTTCGTACGTCGTCAGTATTATGACAGATTTCGTGATATTATGCCAAATTACAAGTTGATGGTTTAAACACTTCATTTTCTCATGAAATACATGCACTATGATATCTTGCAATATCATGAACAGAATGTTGGAAATAATATTCTTTTATTAACTTTTATAAACGTCAGTAATGTGAAAAGTTTTAGTCTGTTCCAAAGTAATGAAAATTAATTAATATTACAGGACTATAAATTTACCAGTTACTTTGTAAGCATTCCCACACAGAACCAACATACATGCAATATAAAATATACCTAACCTGCTCAAGTTTACAATGAACTTAATTCATCCGATATATATATATATATATATATATATATATATATATATATATATATACATACGGTAATTTAACATTACACGCTACAAAATGTCATGAATTACATAGACTTTCAATTCAGTTTCTACTTTTCTTTTAACAATAACAAATTAATGGATTTGAAAAATCATACATTTTATAAAATACGGGTATTGTAATTCAAATCTACCATCCAAAATCATAAATAATATTAGTTATGCCCCTTTCTATTTGTTTGATGTAACCTTTCCTTAACCGTGTCAAGCGAAGTATTTTCATTGAACTTACTTTGGACCTCTGTAAATACTTGTCATATCCCATTCCGTGAATACAGCGGCCCTTGTTTGTTCTGGATCTTCATCTAACTTCATCTGTGCAGTAGCTTAAATTTTGCACTTAACCTCTGTCTAACTTCATCTTCTCTGACAAGTGACACTTCGCTCCTTTGAATTCAGAATGGCGTGGTATTTCCTATGGATTCCTATGTTAACTTTACAGACCCAAACTCCCGAACCAATTGCTGACTGACGCTGGGAATCCATAGGCATCTTAATTAGGACTCGCTCTTTCAGGATATGTGTCGCATTTCGCCATTCCGGATTCAAAGGAGCGAAGTGTTATGGAAAGTCATTATCGATTGTTTTTTACGGTGTCTCTCTGTTTCAAACATGACACATGTAATCTTTGCTTTTCATGTATTTTTCATTTCTTTAACCCAGAACAATCAGTGCACTACGTTCTACTTCCATTATCTGATTTTTGTATTTCAAATTAATCTTCCCAAAAATGAAAGAAAAAATACAGAGTTATATTCAAATTATTTTACATTGTATCACTACTGCAAGAGCTAGTTTGTCCCTAACCCATTTGACACTGACGTAACACAGACAATTGCAAAGAACTGTGTAACTCACAAAGTATATTTTTTTATATGCTTTTCTTGAATAACAGAGTGTACGGTTTTCTTAAATAACACAGTGCACGTTTTTCTTTAAGTCCATGCTATGTATGGCCAAAAGATTAGTGTAATGAGGTTAGATTTCATGCATCTGATGTGTTCCAAAACATAAACTGTATCCTAATCAATGCTATCCTCTCAAATGTGGGTTCCTAATTCAGATTATTTTCGGTTGAAAATCTATTGTTCATTCAGTTACATCTAAAGTAATCAAATACTTTACTTTACGCTGTCACTTCTAAACAAATCATGACACAGTTCATAGACAATACGAACTCTTTTATCATGATGCATTCCCAAGCGCCTCACGAATATAACGGTTAACTTTGTTTCTCACTGATGATAAGGATGATAAAATACAAGGCATACGATAATAATCATCTGGAGTTTCCAATAATTCAAAAATGCTGCTTGTTATATAATATTTGCTCAACTAATATAATTTTTCTGAGACATTCCATATACTTACAAACCAAAATTTGCGTTTTAATATACTTTCATAATTATTATTATATAAATCACTTATTGAAATCCATCATTCTTCCCTTATGATGGCCAAAGCAACAACCATAATGATAAACTTCATACATACAAACTAGTATAAGAAATATATGAGCAAAGATTATAAACACAGATAACTCACTCAACCTAAGATTGTTATCTAAAGTTTCCAACAATTTAAATATATCAATGGCAGCTATGAAGGTTGACCAATGACAGCTATTGAAGGTTCAAATGTGTGTTGTATGATAGCAGGAATATATCGAAATTAATAACTATTTTTTTCGAGTTACAAAACAAAAGTAATGTGTGTAAATAGTGTAACTTACAATCTAAATGTCATGTTATGTTGTGACAATCAAACAAGAGCTTTTACACTAATAATACACTTACAAAATTATTTTTAAAGTAACATTCTTGTAGTAGTGTCCAACATATACATCAATACGTAAATAATTATAATCTTTAAAACGAACAAATACTATATTTTTGTGCATAATTCGGAGCTATCGATCAGATAACATCAGATTTTTTTATTCTAATACTTTTTCTTACTACTGTTTTTAAAGATTTAATGCAATGTGCTTTATACCTAAATATCTACATGCGGTCGAAGAAGGTCAAATGAAAGTGTTGATATACGAGATTGACAAAATAAACCATCTCAGAAAAGAAGTAATGTATGGTTATCCTAACATCTTAAACATACTTAAATATTAAATATAAAACTGCTTCATTTTAAAGCATACTTTTTTACCTTACTCAATACTTCCACCTTAAAACAGCATTTTAGTTTTTTACATAGTTAGGGAATTATTTTCAAATTATATATGTAGTAAATATATATATTTTTCTTGCTTTTATTTTAATGTGTGCCCCACTTCCTTTCGTTTCGTTTGCCGTTTTCTTAATTTTTATCTTAGTGTCTCGTACCAGTAATAAGGAAATTACTTCAATAATCCAGGAATGTAAATATTGTGGTAATTATCAACGTGTGGTGTAGGCATTTTTTAAGCATATTTAGGATAATTAGACAAAAAGAAGGAAAATGTATAGTCCTATGTCAAATTCTCAGAATGTTGTTGTCTATAGAATTAAAATTAACTTACACAGTTCTGACTAAAAGTTTGTCTACTATAAAATATTGTTTCATGAGTAGCGTCAAGCTTGTTCGGCAGGAGTCAAAATCATGGATCTTAAATTCTATCGGCCCGAGATTGATCTCGTAGTCAACAAAGGAAATTGCAGTGAAGTCTTGTGGTCCCACTACAGTTACATACACTGTTTTATCTCCATGAGGTACTGTCACAGATCTTAAGAGTACAGTAATGTTATTATTATATGAGATCTCAAGCGGCAAACGTGAAGGCGTTCCCCTATGGTCTAGGTAAAGCCACCGATCCTTCTACATGTCATAGAACAAGCCTAAACATGATTGTAACAAGAAGAACTTTAAGAAGAATTTTAAGCTGGTTAGCATGGTCCTCAAAGATAATCGCCGTTAAAGAGGGGGAAGGAGGAAACAATTAATGTTCACCTATTTGAAATCTTTTCAGACAAAACATTTATCACTTTAGACTTCAGAATGATATCAAAATAACACTTTACACTCACAAATAATGTTTATTTTTGTTTGAACTAAAGGGACAAAATAAGGAACCCTTAATGGGGATAATTATTTTTAGTGATTAATGAAGTAACACTCTACCAGAATTTAGAAGACCGTTTCGCGGGAGGAATATCTAGCGCGACTAGTGACTTCTTGTAGCATTGTTCCATATCGCTTGCTGCTCCAAACCGTTGCTTCTCAGTTGATAGTATGGTCCAGTCAGTAGAGCGTTGGCTTGCCGGATGGAAACCGAGGTTCGATTCCCAGTGGGGTGAACATTCTTTTTGTTTTACTTTCAAAGAATATTTTTATATACACATATCCATTATTATTATATAATTTCTTGAACTTTTTTCGCGTTTTCAACATTTTAATATACCATTCATTATCAGAAAAAGAAATGCTTCACTTGTTTGTTTACACTCATAAGTGTGCCTTTACATACATAAAATACCGAAAAAGTGAAAACGGGTTAGTTAAAGTTAGATTAGATTGTTAGTTATTACGCACAAATTTCGCAGTCATCCGCAAAAGGCTTGTTTAGTTGGCTTAATCATATTACTGGAAGTTGATATATTCCTAAGACAAGTAACAGTTAAAAATGCATTACTATAATAGAATTTGAAAACCAGAGTATTACTATGCTGGTACGAAGTTGTATTTCTACAAATGAGCATTCCTGGATTATCTCAAGTGTTTCTCAAAAACATATTTAAAATAAATTGTCTATCTACTCTCATATTCTGTCTTAATGCATGAATTAAAGGAACCAAATACGGTTTAAAATAATAATTACGTTTGCTATTTTATTTCTTTTTACATTTTAGGCCTATTAGCAGCAATTCCTTGCATTTGCCAAGTCATATTTAAAAACATTAAGTCACTATGTTTTAAAAAATCTTTCTTTGAATGTTCCTCTTATTTCTAATTCTGATTCTTTTAAAAGAATTTAGTGTTACGTTAGAGCTTACTGTGAAGCATGTTGCTTGTGTTTATCTGTTGTTTTCTCGAGAATGAGTAAATGGTTAGAGAGCATGTGATGGGATAAAATATCGTTTGCATTAGTTGACTTCGGTAGTTTCAAATTTATTCCCCAAGTCATTGCACATATCTTCGATTGGAATGATAAATTCTCAATAACCAATTAAACTTTATTATTCCAAACTCAGTTAAAAGCTGGAATTTTTTTAGACTCCATGTACGATTGAACTACCACTGCTTAAAAATGTAAAGCTTTAAACATGAAGATACTCGTATATAAACAATTACAAGATTTTTTAAAAATTCTAATAATACTTGCTGAAACGTGTAGGACAATCGTCATATGCTATTTCCTAATCGTCTTAGTTAAATATTTTTACTTGCTTCCCCGTTCAGATTGTTGGCGACTGACTTCATAAAGTAATAATATTAATAAACAATAGAAACCCATAAGCAGCTGTAAACTGTTATTGTGTAGGAAACCTTTATTATAATTATGATATCTCTGTAAACTTTTATTATTATTTCGAAGACATGAAGACATACCCAAAAAACAACAAATTAATGCCCTTTCTTAATGTAAATGTATAATCTGTTTCACTCATATCTACTCCAGTCAATTTCTAGTCAAACTTAGCATGTCTAATATCACGTTAACTACCATCTCACTGTAACTGAATTACCTCGGAGCGGCCAAGAAGCTAGCGCGCTTGTTTTCTGTGCGCATGGTCACGGATTTAATTCCCACCGTGGTACATTGAACGGAGTGGTTGGAAGGCCATTTTACCAAAAAGTGTAGGTCCAGTCCTTAGTGCTTATCACCTCGTTTAGGAAGCTAATAACATTTAAATTCATGTATCTAAATTATTTTCTTATAATTTTATAGTGCTATCATCTTAGATGTTTCATTTTTAGAATGCCAAGAGACTTAAATAAATCCATAAATTCTCATAAATCTTACTAGGATATCTCCTACAGTCTACTTCTGTAATAAGTTAAATTTTCTACGTTTTAAGATTTTAGATAACAATAAAATTGCCCTGTTATAATTAAATCATTAAAATAGTTTTTTGTTCTTGCACGAAAATAAGTGAGTTTCAATAAGAAGAATAAAGTTCCTTTCCATTTCATAAACCAAGAATCATGAAAACGAACAAGCTAAAAGTTTCTTCAGTTTATGATTTGTTTGGTAATTATTACATCACATTTAAATTCAGTCAGAATTTTAGAACATATGATTGTTTATAAAGAGACATGCAGTTTGATAATATAACTGGATAACCTACTGGTCTCAAACAAAACTCCTCCACGTGAATAAATTTGTTACTTTTGTAAGTCTCAAACATATATCTCAAACAAACTTAGACTTTTAGAGAAATGCTAAATTAGGTGTAGTCTGATAAAATCTTACCATTATTACATTCCGAATATGAAAACAACTAATGAAACTGTCCAAATGTACAAGATGATCTGTTCGCTACATTTCTTAAGTAATCTTCAATTGTGTCTACTATTAGCAAAATATTGTTGCTCGTTATTAATCCTCTGTGAAAGTAAATTCATTGGGACTTACTCCTTTAAGTAAATACAAGATTTATTTGTCTTTTAAAATATCCGAGTTAATGTATTTCCTTTGAGTTGTTGTTGACTACCTAAACGAGCTTATGAGCTTCTGAGGAAGAGATCCACATTTTTTGTTACAATTGACTCCTAATCATTCTAAGTCGTTTCTTTTCTTTGCGAATCCAATGTAGAACATTTATCATCCATAATCCATTTGCTCGTCTAGCTATATCTCCACTTCAGATTCTTTGCAATCTTGGTTATATCTTCTACCTTTGTTTACGAGCGAATCTATTAATTTGCCTTTTTGCTCCTCCTCCTTGCTCCTACCGTGCATCTCTCCACTGCTCTTTGTGTATCGTTTAATCAAAGTCGTTCACTTATTCAATGGCCACGTTTCACAGCCGTACACCATCACATGTAAGACACATTGATTATAAATTTTACGCTTGAGACAAATTGATAGTTTGCTTTTGAAAATAAAGTGTAGTCTTCCAAACGAACTCGATGCCATTTTTACGTTTTCTACTTGTTTCATCAGTCAACTTTGTATTCGATATTTCGAGCTAGCCTAGGTACTCATCAACTATTCCTATTGTCTCTCCGCTAATGTTTAATTTTCTTTCCAGCAGGTTGATTGAACATTACTTTTATTTCACTTATATTAATTTCAAGTCTTATTTTCGAACTCTCATTACTAAGCTCTTCCATTCTGATTTGTAGTTCTACTGCAGTTGAAGCAAACAAAATTATGTCACCACCGCATCGTAGATGCTTAAGATATTCGCTATTGATTTTTGTTCCAACTTATCCCAGTTTAAATTTTGAAACATTTTCTCTCCAAGACCTCAGAAAATAATTTTAGAGAGATTGTATTTCCTTGCCGTATCCTTTTCAAATTTTGAATGTTTCACTCTTTTGATGTAAGTCTAATGGTAGATTTGGCAGTCGAGTAAGTGTTTTGTAGTAATTTAATGTATATTCCTTTGGTGGATTGATATTCGTGATTTAAGTACTGATCAAGGAGATCGAATCAAAGTTTTTTTTTTCAAAAGCTATGAATCCTGTACACAGTGGAAGTTCATATTCATGAGCCCTTTCCATCACCTTATTCAAAACTTGTATGTGGTCAAGTCAATTGTGCTAAATCCACAACGAAATTGGGCTTGTTTCTTTTCCTGATTAAAATCTAAGACCGATTCAATGCGATTCAGGATAATGTTGGTGAACATTTTGTGTAGTACTGACAGTAAACTAATTGTTTTGTAGTTGTCCACGCGTTCTTTGTTCCCTTTCTCGCCAATTGCATTCTGAATTTTAAATTATATTGTTATTAATTGAAATTTTTCTTAATTGAAATATGATAATGCAATAAAGTATTAAAATCCCTTTGCATGATTCACCACAGATTTTCATTAAGATCTTAAAAAGAACACAGCTTTTTTATATAAAGAATAGACATTTGAGCCTTTGTTTGTTTGTTCCACAATTATATCACCAGCTTACTTTCTGCAATGCAGTTGTTTTATTGTTGTCGTCATTGTTGTTGTTAGTGGTGGTGGTGGTAGTATGTGTGTACGTGTTTGTGGATGTGTGTAAATTTTATCTTCAAGGTTCACGACATACGACACTCCTTCCACTTCTTTATATGTTCGTTATACATACGTATATAATGCTAATTCCGCAGTATTAAAGTAAACATACCAGTATAGTTCAGCAATAAAAGTTTACTTCTTACTAGCCTACTTTTGAAAACCGTTCAACTCAACCTATTAGTTACCCTACATCTTAAAATAACTTGCATTCGTATGCTAACGACTTATTACTTGCTTGTGATTGGTATGTTCTTCTGTACAATGCCACCGAACTCATTGTTTGTTCCTATTGTAATCCTAATAGTTCACTTACATTAATACGCGTATAACTGATCTTACCTTCCCCTATTGGCAAAAAATGTTCAACCGATATTGGTCAAATACGGAAGCGGGAATCGAAACATTTTCGTTAAAGAAATATAGTTCGGAATTTAGAAAGAAACCTATCAATCTAAAATAAGTTATCTACAACTTTTCGGATAATAGTTCGGTCGTGTACTACACAACGTGTACAAATCGAAGTGTTATAGAGATCTAGCCAACGTCGATACCATGAATCTCATTTTGCTAGTACTACTTCCTTGTAACTTCTTGCACAGAACTATTAATACACAAATAACACTTTTCTACTTCCTTAACATTGTAGAAACTAGAACTTTTTTTCAATTTATTAACAATTTAGTGTGTCGCATGGTAATCTAAACGCATAGAAAAATGTATACAGAACTCTTTTCTTGTACTCCTTACACGTAGTGATAACTATCGTCCTTTTGCCGTTTCCTAAGCGGCTGCTTGAATGAGGGCCTCAAGAATACCTTTATAATAAACTAAATCTGTACCATAGAGCAGAATCACCTGAAGAAACAAGCTTATGGCCTAAAATGTAAACGAATGATGGTTTTATTCATTCTTACGTAAGGAAGTGAGGTGCAGAGAGAAGCGACAAAGTACAATCAGTTTAATATAACAGCACTTCACAAACACAATTATCAACATCGTTGTTTATACATATATATGAAAGGTATCAATCGCTGTAAATATGCCTGAATTGTTTATATGTATAAAAGTAAAGCCTTTTCAGATGAGGTAGTCTTCCCTATCCTGTCGCTTCTCTGGAGTCTATGCTTGTACATCGCTTTCTGTTCTCCTACATCGATTTCTTTAATTTCTCACTTAAATTTTACAAACAACTAATCGCGCAGATTATTTTGTAATGACGTTTTTTTCGTTGCAGACCTATTCAAGTTCGGCCCTTACAGCACGCCGCATTACCCTTCCCGTAGACCCCATCCACCTAAAAAAACCGTTCCTTCAACTCCGAAAGATATGCAAGGAGATGATAATTCTGGTGAAAAATATTTACCTAATGTCAACTGTACAATTTATACCAACGAGAAAACCCGAGTCATTGGATTCATATCAGAATGGATTAACGCGTATACTTTTGTAAAAAGTAAGTAGAAATCATCGGTGAATAACAATAACCATTGCTCTAGGACTTACCAACAAGCTCTGGCAAAAAGCAGTCATGAAATAAATCGTAGTGTTAATATCGCAAGAAACAAAGCTCATGGTTGCTTGACGTTTATATGTATATTGTAACTAACAATATATATTTGCACAACTTTTATATCAGCGAAAGTCAGAAAGAATTGTACAATTCATATCATAGGTTATTACCATAGTGATAAGTTTTAACCAAGTTTTATCTTAGATTTCATCATGTTGAATTAAAATAGGACCAGGAGGAAAATAATAATGACTACGGTACTAATACTACATTAAATTTCTTGTGTACGATTGTAAGATTACAGGTAGTACTGTTATAAACTAAGTTGGTCGTATATATCCATCAATAGAAACTTCAATGTTGCTATTTCTCCGCTTAGAGAGCCGTGATGGCAGAGCTATCACAAAATACCAAAATAATGAGGGATACATACTACGTTAGGGCATCCTTATTAAAAGTCACTTATTGTATAGAAGAATAAAAGTAAAAATATAGCATGTAATTAATGAATAGAATGGAGTGGTGAGTCTTCAGCTGCAAGAGTCTCATACCTTTAAAGCAGGCAAGTTCCTTCAATAGAGAAACATCAATAGATGATCTTATGATTTAACCTGTGAGTGAATCGAAGAATAAGTATCATATTAGACTTAGATTTTCAAGGATATAAAATGTGTTACGATTTTATTTATGACTAAGAAGTCGCATAGAAATATTCAATAATGATTTAACCAGTAATAAGGACCGTCAGACGCAGAGTTAATATGACAGACAGTAAAAATTCTTACGGGACGGTTCCTAGATCAATGTATTGATGTGTGTTGGAAAAGTAAACTTTAGTACTGATCCTTCACTTCTTCAATAATACTTATGGAAACCTGCATGAGCTTTGGTCTTTATTTACCATTAAGTACTCTGGGTTGTGTAGATCTGAGATGCTTCATAATTCTTAAAAAGTGATCATGAAAATTGAATCTTCGTATCGTTGATCTTTGAAGCTTCTGGTCAATGTTCAAGCCTACAGATATTATTTAAATCCCATCATGTCATATTGAAAGTAAATATTTAAATTTGAATCCCAACTTTTGTACCGTATCCATGTTTATTGTTATACAAACTATCCTACAGGAGTCCTTCTGGTTAAATACTACTTTATCGTAGAATTATTTTTAGTATTTTATGGTATATTCTGCTTGTGTTACCTGTTTCTCGGTTAGAAGGATGCAAATGTTGGTTTAAATCCAATGTTCAATGGGATTTTATGATAATAGTGTAGAGCTACTTCCTTGTGTTTCCTTGTGTAGTATGCTGCACCTATTCCTTTTCATTTTATGGATTGAGCTGTGATCAAGTAGTATTTTGACAAGTCAATTCCTTTCCTTTGGGTGTATTTGTTGCGTTTTTTTTCTTCATAAGCCCTCCTATTGTACTCAGTATGTCAGACTACATTCACATGATTTACTGTACATGATATATATCCTGCCACAGATTTACTTTTCTTGTATGTTAGTTTTAGTAAGCTTATCGTTCTTCCAGAATGGAATTCGATTCGAACATAAAATTTAGCTCCGAACCTCTGCATTTTTCTGACAATCTGGATGCTAATGATAATCTTCTTATCTGTAATCTTTCTAAATTCTGTGTGTATTGTTTATTTGATGCAGAAAATGTATCTAGTGCAGGCAGTTTACGAAAGGATAGGAGCCATGTTTTGGAACTAGTGGTTATTAGTGAAATCGTATCAAATCTTCCTTTTGCTGTCTGGAATCGTCACTTACTTGGAGTATGTACCCCTGATACATGTAGTTAGAAATTCTACCATCGTTTCAACAGGCCCCGTTGGTCTATTTCAATTGCCGTTGATCAGTAAAAATTCTGTTTGGCTTGCAAAATCCTTGTCTGTGGGTTCTTATCAACATGCACGGCAGTGCATGAGCCAAGTTCTTCACGTCAGAAAACGTCAGCACTGCCAGAAGCATGTTATACAGGAACAAGAGTTTATGGCAAAATCGACGATTTGGGGGCCCCGTAAGAAAAAAGATGTTAAAGATAGGAATATGAGCTTTAGCCGTTAAGGAGATATGGTAAATATGTGCAGATGTACAAAATTTCATATTCGTATCTCAAACTATGTTCTAGTTGTGGACTCCTGAAATTGCACATTTTAGGCTAACTGACTCACTCACTCACTCACTCATCATATTGTTTAGGGTGTTTGGAGTAAGCTAGAAACATGAAATTTGGTATGAAGGTAGAGGTTGTAAGTAGATAAAAGAAAAATTCCGACATTTTGAAAAGGTCGCCATCTTGGATTCAAAATGGCCACCAAACCTAAAATTTCAAAGAATACACAGCCTAAACGACTAAAGATAGAACAGTGAAATTTGGTATGAAACTACATCATTGATAGCAAATTAAGAAAACTTTTTAAAAATTTGAGAAAGTCGCCATTTTGGATTCAAAATGGCCGCCAACCCTAAACTTTTAAAGAATACACAGCCTAAACGGCTGTCGCTAGAATAATGAAATTTAGTTTGGCAGTACAACATTATTAGTAGATTATGTAAATATTACAAAATATCTCTAAAGACGCCATCTCGGATCCAAAATGGTGGGCGTCATAAATCCATTTTCCAACTGCTTGAGCCAGAGATACGAAATTTGGCATAATGATGTATTATCAAGAGTAGTTTAGGAAAACATAACAACGTTTTAAAATATTCACCATCTTTGATTCAAAATGGCAGCTGAAATACCATTTTTCACACTGTTCGAGATAGAGAAATGAAATTTGGTATGACAGTGTATCATCACGAGTATGTCACGAAAATATAAGAAAACGTTAAAAATGTGTCCATCTTTTATCCAAAATGCCCGCCTAAGCCCCACTTTATAACGACTGAAGCTAGGGAAAAGAAATTTGGTATGAAGGTTTACCATTACGAGTAGGTTAGAATAAATTCGGCTCGTCTCCCCTACTAGGGTACAGTTCCCAGCTGGAGCCTGATTGCGATAAAGGGGTGCGCCCCAGCGAGGCCATCTTGGAATTCTGGGGGCAGCGCCCCAATGAGGCGAAGCGAGTATATACATTACACAAGTGTAAAAAGCTGCGAAATACGAGCAAAAGCACCAGGGGTGCAAACTGTCCAGTCAACTCCTTCAACCTTAAAAAGTGGTGAAATGGAATATGGATGAGCCTAGTTCCTCGCGCCAACTTCCAATACTCCTGCGTGTCCCACCAAGTTTTACTCGTCACAAACGTTAGCACTGCCAGGAGCATGTTATACAGGCAGAATGTGGAAGTTTCCCCATTCGGACGGAGCGCTCTGGAGTATGAGGGAATATCTGCATCATGTGGCGCAGTGCACTGCAGATTCTGGTTGTGATAAAAAGACGCAGTTCCTCCAAACTCCTCAAGTTCGATGCGCGGCCTGCCGTGGCGCAGCGACGCGAGCGAATCGAAGGGAGTATCAACACGTACGGCAGTGCATGCAGCCGAGTTTCGCGTGCCACAAAGCGTCACTATGCTATACAGGAACAAGAGTTTATTGCGAAATCAGCGATTTTGAGGTTCTGTAAGAAAAAAGATGTTAAAAATTGAAATATGAAATTTCGAAGTATGACGGTATATCATTTCTAGTAGATTACAAAATATCTGCAAAGACATCATTTTGAATCCAAAATGGCTGACTTCATAATCCATTTTCCAGAACGTTTGAACTAGGGATACGAAATTTGGCATAAAGGTGTATTAACAAGAGTAGTTTAGGAATAATTTACATTTTTGAAAAAGTTGTTAACTTGGATCAAAATGGCCGCACAAAAACTTTTCCCACACCATTCGAGCTATAGAAACGAAATTTGGTATGAAGGTGTACCATCACAAGTAGGTAACGGCAATGTAAGAAAACTTTTTAAAAATCGCTTTCTTTAATTCAACATAGCCGCCCAAATACCATTTTCCAAACCACAGAAGCTAGAGAAACGAAATTTGGTATGAAGGTGTACCATCACGAAAATGTTTCAATAAATCTATCAAACCAGCGCCAGGAGCGTGCAGCCCCCGAGGCGATATGGGAAAAGGTCTGCACAGCATGGGGCGCTGTCCCCAGAAAGCCTGATCACAATAAGAGGGGCGTGGCCCTAAAAATTTGAAGTTGGGGCGCACACGGAATTCAGGGGCAGCACACCCAGCGAGGCGAACCCAGTATATATATACACGTATAAAAAGCTGTGAAATCCGAGCAAAACACCAGATGATGTTCGAGCCTTAGGGTTGGTGGTGGTGGATTTTAGGGCCGCCAGCAGGAAGCAAATTTGCTGTATCATCACAAGTAGGTTACAATAAATATGGCAAAGCTTCCCTATGTTTCAATAAATATCTCATTCCCACGGGTGGTGGGTATGGGAAAAAATCTACAACATGGAAGCACAGTGTCCTGGAGAGTGGTTACGATAAAGGGGCGTAAGTACCCAAAAACTCGGAGTTGGGGGCGCAGCCAGCTACGGGGGCGAGGACCTAAACGAGACCGAGCGAGCGAGTATATATATTATACACGTACAAAAAGCTGTGAAATCTGAACAAAAACACCAGAGGTGCAAAAAGTGGAGCCAAGTTCTCTAGCCCTAAAAAGGTGTGAAATGGGAGACGGATGAGCCAAGTTCCTTGGTGACAGCATGTAACAGGTACAAAGGAACTTGGCGCGAGGTGGCAAGGTTCATGATTCTCAAGCTATAAGGGTGGTGGGGATCCTAAAACCCACTACGTCCACCGCCACAAACCCTAAGGCTGTTGCCAGCTCGCGTCAAGTTCCTTTGTTCCTGTTACGTGCTGTCACCAAGGAACTTGGCGGATGACCGTCTCCCATTTCACACCTTTTTAGGGCTAGAGAACTTGGCTTCACTTTTTGCACCTCTGGTGTTTTGTTCAGATAAATATATTCTTTGCATTGAATTCGGCATAATATGTAGTTTCTGAACGAAAATCTACTTTATATTGTTACAAATGTGCTGAGTTTTAATGAATAAATTTGATTGGGATAGAAATGATTATTGTAGAGTAAATATTTGGCTATAAAGTTTGTCGATATAGTTAAGAATTTCATTCTTGATCGGACAGAAATTATAGACTTGCAAACAGTCACAAAAATTATTTCACCTTGGTAAAAGCTCTTAAGCAAATAGCTATTGAATGAGTAAACTGACCTCAGTAGTTCTTTGTCTCTTGCAGAAGTACGTTCTCTTTAAGCTACTGAACAACTGTACAGAAATTGGAGCAATTGGAAGATTAAGTATCAAAGGAAATGATCTTCATACAAATACAAAGTAGTTTCACTGTGAGCTTGTGATGTAGGAGGCAAGTTTCTTGACTACCCAGTCACTTCTTCTTTAAGGCTTAACATTATTAGGTTTTACGGTGTTTGGATGTATGTCTTCTTACTACAGTTCGTTGTTGGTAGTTATTTGCAGCTACGAAAGTTTCTCCTTTTAATTTGCAAATTGTGTTCTGTGATGAATATTCCTTTATGGGCCATTGAAAATTTGATTGGTTAAACTTCCGGAAAATAAATAGTGATCCAAATCCACGCACTATATGCTAATTTAAGACTGGCCTTAGTTTCAATAAGTATTTTTATAGATATCAGATGCCATAGATTCAATTACACGGATAATATTTAGATATAGTACTTGTCTTGGTGTTATTGAGAAGTCCATTTCTTTCAAGGGTATGTTGTCTAGGAATGGTCTAATATACTTATGAACGTATTTATTAGTATTTTCTTCGTACATTCCATGTGGTTGTTACCGTATATCGCAATTATATTTTTGCACTTTTCTACTTCTTAAATAGAAGCGAGTATTTGTTGACCTTTCTTATAAAATTGAAGTGATTTCGTAGAATTAGTTAGTTGGTCTATTTAAATGTTTTCAATATTAATTTCTTCATGTTCAAACTTTCTGCTATTTCATCCAACAACTCTGAAAATGGCCGTACTTCTTGGTCCACGTTATGTGTGAGATTCGTATATAATTATCTCAGATTGTGCACTTTAATAGTGGACTTCTAACACGAATCATCTTTAATTGAAGAGTCAGATATCAGAACCCGTTCAGTCCTTTTTTTTTTTTTTTTTTACAGAAAGTGACATATGTATGTTTTCCTATAGTTTTAAGCTGCCAAGGACATTTTGCATAATACGTCTTCTCCACAATATCAGGGGGTCACAAAGTTGTCATTTTCTAGAACGTGTTGAGTCCACACGATTGTTTTCCCAAAACACGTTCAGTCCACTTCGCGCCTGCGTAGTAGTGATGCATTGTGTACTGAATGTTTTCACTAATGAGTATTGACATGACGGCACGCAAGTTGTTAGATGCTTTCATTCTTACGGAAGAAGATATTTTAGCTTATGATAGCTTAGACGATAGACACTCACAAGTAAACTTAGGAAACTGTAGACACGCCGATTTCCTTGAAACTCCGGGAAAGTATAGCGAAAGTGAAAATATTTGGAGCTCTGTTTTCCGTTTTGGCCCATAAAACGATTTACCAATCTTCCCACCTGCAAATCAAGAAAAATGACAAAATTCATGACTATATTAAAATTGTCATAACTTTGTCAATTTTCATCCGATTTGCACGAACGTTTTTTTTTTTTTTTTTTTTTTTTTTGTAAAATTGAAGGGAAAACAATCCTCTATAAGACTGATAAGTTTAATTTGTAATTACAGTATATAGTGAAAGCCACTTCTCCACCGATGCGGTGATGGTGAACTAGCTTTTCCAAGCAATTCCCTAGTACTATACCCATGTACTAAAATATACTATGGAAACGTCAATAAAAATGAAAAATGTGTATATTTACAGTAAGGGTGATGTATAATGTTAATTTGATGTGTCTTATTAGTAAAATTTTGGGAATACTGTAAACAAATTTTATTTTTTACAATATGTGACGTTTGCAATACGAATTTGTATGTAACTCTATTAACAAAAATAGATTACGGAATACATATGTGGCGAATATCAAAGTTTCAGTGTATGTGCAATAAATAATATATCAATTTTTTAAATTATTATTTAATGATTGAGTCTGCCAATATACAACAACGTGGAACGACGCTATAAAAACGCGAAGTTTTTTTTTTTACACGCGAATGCCAATTCCTATATTAGATAATGAATTCAAAAACTGCTCTTATAGATTTTAAATGAGCATTTCGAAATACAAAATATTAATGGAACAAGATACAGTTTTTTTTTATTATTATTTAGTAAAGTGGTCAGTAGTAATATGTCAATATATATTTTCAAAATATTATATCTGGTGTAGTAAAAAGTAATCCATTATTTTCCCAATAGATGGCTTCAGTGATCTGTATCTCGCGTTATATAAGTCCGATCGGGTTCAACGAGATGGCGTTCAAACGATGAGATTGCGTACTACAAACACTGTTCACATAGTTGTGATGAGTTGGCTCAGTGTTGTGTGAGCGCGCGTCAAAATGGACACTAGCAAAGAGAAAATACGCTATATTTTACAGTTTTTCTTCGATAAAGGCGAAAACGCAAGCCAGGCGGCTGCAAATGTGAATAGTGTTTATGGTCCTGATACTGTAACAGCCAATCACGCGCAATTTTGGTTTCGTCGATTCCGTTCCGGTAATTTTGACGTCAAAGATGTACCACGCACTGGAACGCCAAGTGTCGAAAATGTCGATAAAATCATGGACATTGTCGCGTCCGACCGTCATGTAAGCACTGTTTCGATTGCCCAAGAGCTAAACATTGCACAAAAAAACGTGTGGAACCATTTGCATAAGGCTGGATACACAAAGAAGCTTGATGTATGGGTGCCACACAAGTTAACGCAACAAAACCTCATGGACCGAATTTCCATCTGCGAATCGCTGCTGAATCGCAACAAAAGCGACCCATTTCTGAAGCGGTTGGTAACTGGTGATGAAAAGTGGATCACTTACGACAACGTCACGCGAAAACGGTCGTGGTCGAAGCGCGGTGCGCCGGCGCAAACGGTGCCCAAGCCAGGATTGATCTACTATGAGCTGCTCCCCTACGGCCAAACCCTTAACTCGGAACTATGCTGTCAACAATTGGACCGTCTGAAGGCAGCAATCGCCCAGAAGCGGCCAGCTTTGGCCAATAGGAGAGGCATTGTGTTCCAAAAGGACAACGCCAGGCCACACACATCGATAGTGACTCGCCAGAAGCTCCGGGACCTTGGTTGGGAGGTTCTTATGCATCCACCTTATAGTCCGGACCTGGCACCGAGTGATTACCATCTGTTCCTGTCCATGGCGAACACGTTTGCTGGTGAAAAATTCGCTTCAAGAGAGGCTTGTGAAAATCGACTGTCTCAATTTTTTGCCAATAGGGACAAGGGCTTCTATGAGAGAGGCATCATGATATTACCTTCCAAATGGCAACACGTTATCGAACAAAACGGCTTATATGTGACCTAAATCGGATCATTCTAACTATGGTAAGTCAAGCCTTCAATGTCTTGCAAAAATAATGGATTATTTTTTACTACACCAAACTTTATTTTTTTATATGGACCAGTCTAGTAACTTTGCACTTCGGCCCGTCACGATTCACCCTTTGGTTATTAAAATCTACCCTCATGCCCCTGTCGGGACTAGAACCCGAGACCTTCGAGTCATTGGTCTACCGCCGTAGACCGCGTGGCTACCTGGCCGGTCAAAATATTTTATATTGACAATATAATATATTAGCCATATATTAGTAACATATTGTCAACACGACACATGTACTACATTGGATTACTAGAGAAACGAAAACGACCGATACGATGGCCAAATGCTAAATAGGTAGATGAAATCAAGCGTTTTTCAGGAGCTACATGGATGAGGATAACAACAGGCCGAGATATGTGGAAAGAAAAGGAGGGCCTTCATCCAGAATTGGATAGAAAATGGCTGAATACGATAATGGTGATGATATGGCTAATATATTGCCCATATATTTTAGTACCTCGGTATAGTACTAGGGAATTGCTTGGAAGAGCTATTTCATCATAACCGTATCGGTGGGGAATTAGGTTTTTAATGACAAATTAAACTTATCAGTCTTATAGAAGATTGTTTCCCCTTCAATTTAAAAGAAAGTTCGTGCAAATCGGATGAAAATTGGCAAAGTTATGACAATTTTAATATAGCCATGAACTTTGTCATTTTTCGTGATTTGCAGGTGGGAAGATTGGTTAAAGACATTTGTAAATCGTTTTATGGTGCAAAACGGAAAACGGGGCTCCAAATATTTTAACTTTCACTATACTTTCCCGGAGTTTCAAGGAAATCGGCATGTCTGCGGTTCCCTAGGTTTACTTGTCAGACACAGTAAGTCTGAATTCACCGGCAGGTTCGGAACACGATGAATCTACTGTCGGTGCCGGAAATGTCACATAAATTTCAAGAAATGTAAGCAAAAAATTTTTCTTGGCATCAACCTTCGTTAGTACTGAGTCAGTCACTGGGAACTTGCCTAATAGTCTATTATATCATACCAATGTTCGTTATGTATGATCTTTGTGAACAATCGGTATAAGGGTTACCGACACATTACCTTCAAGACTTGAACAAAAATTGGATACAACTGTTATAAGAATTAGGTTGTACTCTGGTAGTACAGTTTCGCAAAACAAAAACAAAAATTGTGATCTTTGCTTTTGCTGCCCATATCCAAACCTCTGACAGAATTAAACCATTGAACATTTTTCCCTGTTTGAGGCCATTCCTTCCTGCCAGTAGATAGATTATTCGGTAGGAGAGAAAAGTATCTTACTAAAGTTGAGTAGATGCTTGATGTTAATGATTATAATAAGGTATACAAAACACCTCATATAAAAAAATATGGCACAGTGTGGTATCTTCTTGATTCTAAAGGTTCAGGTAACGAATATCTTAAAACATTTTCCATTTATACTCACAGATCAAAAAAATGTTACTTTTGAAAACAAAAAGCAAGCTGTAAACTGTAAGTGATCGCCTTCTGTATGCAATAACTATTTAAATTTTAATTTGGGAGACTCAGTTTGGAAATTCTGTCAAATCTTTGACATAATATATGTTAAATTTATAAATGTTCACTTGTAAACACAAAAACCATCAGTATGTAAATCTCCGATACAATATCAAGTAAAGTGTTCCGATGTCTAAGCAATGTTTAAAAATTGATAATCTATTATGTTGGCTTTAGAGATTGAAATTATTTAATTAAAAACTTATTTACACTCTTCAAAATGGTAAATTATGTAGGTAATGTAAATGAATGATTGGGTGTGGAAAAGGTAACTATCAGTGAAACACGTTGCGTTGGTTTAATTTATCTTTCTTCCGTTGCTGTTCTTTATGTCCCTAAATTTAATTAGTTGTTAAATGCTTGTGATACATCTACATTCATGTAAATCAAAAGTACACTCCAATAAGAAAGTTATGATTTCAAGAATGTTTTCACGTAAATGTTGAAAGATTCATTTACACTATTAATTTATCACAACGTAATAGTTGCTTTGATTTGATTTATTTTCATTTTGCTAGTGCTAACTTCGCCGCAGTCAAGTGAAAATGACATTCAGTATTTAAATGGAAAATGTATTGTTACTTTACTAAATATTTTTTTTATATTTATTGGACCGCTAACATTTATAGATTCCTCGACAAGGAAGTTGTGTGGTTTAAAGATACTACTTAAAAACTGGGTTGTAAACCGTACAATTAGAAAGTAAAAAGCAAAAGAAAATTGTTTACGTTTGTGACCTGAAAATTGTTTGTAATAACATAAATTAGATTTTCGTTAATTCTTAATAGTAATAGTAAGTTCAAAAATATACTAAATAACAATTAGAGTATTCAATTTTAGATTACATTCGATTCGAAAGTCAAGAAGCTAAAACACATCTCAGTTTTGAAATTCTCCAGAATCTTGTGTTTTATGTTTGAAAAGCTTTAATTTTTATAACGAATAATCTTGGCAAGTTGTTAAAGCATGTGTTTTTTTAGCTAACATAATCGCTTTTTCTTGTTTATACAATACTTCGAAACTTCTACACTTGTTTTCATTTGAAAAAAATGTTCATCGCATTAATTAGAATTTATGAGATAAAATGTTAACCAAAAATGAAATTTATTAATGTAATTTATTTCTTTACTTTTCAGGAAACCAGGAAAAATTCTACCTTTATCTTATTCTGAGTGTTACAGCTGGTCTTCTTGTTGTTCTAGCAATAGTCATTGGACGACTATTAACTCAACGTTACCGTGCACGACAAGCGTCGAAATTTCATGTTACAGATCCGTTACCGAACGGTTTTGGTGATGATATTAGTGAAATAGACGCAGACATTGATCTGACTACACCTGCTCCTCATCCGGCACCTCCGCACGTGCCACACACAGCAGAATCAAGTGTAGAAGTTGTAAGATACACAAATCGAGGTACCATGAGAAGACAAGACAGTGACACAAATCCCAGGAGCTTAAATCGAAGTGGAAATAATCAATACTATTACGGCTGAGGACGGTGCACCTCCGTGGACATGTGTCCCGGAACAAAAACTTATTGTTTCTGAAAAAAATAAAACAAACAAAAAAATTAAAGCCAAAAAATGTGTGTTTTAAATATGGGGTTGATAGTACCCCAAGGCTCCATAAAGTCAGGGATGGTGACTGTTATTACTCAAATAATAATAATAAATTTAATATATGTAAATGATGATATTAATAATTATAATAATACTTTTTTCTACATGAGTAGTGAGGAGAGATACTGATATTTATCTTTCTTAACGTTGTTGACAATTTTTATCACAGTGGAAACGTATTTTCAGATACATTCTGAGAATACATGACTGACTTTTCAAAGATTCTTCTATATTGTTAACGCGGGTGAGGAAACCACACATAGAAGAGATTTTTTCCCTTCGGATACCTCAGGAAGAATATTCTGCAAGAATTAATTTAACATTTTTACTGGTCAACTCCATCGGACAATAGGGAATTATGTAAATTCCTAATAATTATTAGTTTGATCTTCTTTCTTGATTTTCAAAAGTTTGTATTGTAATCAGAACTGCAGATGATCGCTACCTTGTATAGAATATTAAAGGAAATATCGGTTTTATTATCAATGACTCATTCTAGCCTATATTAATCTCAAATACCAGATAAATGGCTCATATCTTTATCATATTACTTGTGATGGGGAAAGATGTACCAATGGTCTTTCAAAACTGCGTTTACAACTGAAGGAAGTTTTGCCCATTCTTCGATGTTGTATTTATCATGGAAATGTTTGGTGCGTGGCGGGGATTGAAACATGTTTTTAGCTACAATAACGATACTGCAATGTTAACTCATAAAAACTTATGCTTTTATGACTATTTAGTTAACCTTGAATGCCATTATTAGAAAGGGAAAAGGATCATCTTGGAAATATTCACCATTAACACTGCTCAATTCTACTGTACAAAACAATTATATCTTAAGACTTTAACTGATGGAAATGCTTTCCTTATTTAATTTAATATATATATATTCAATCTCTATTTCACTGTAGGTAGAGAGAAATAAGTTATTTCTTGGAAATTGTGCGAAATAATCTTCAGATAAATATGAAATCCCAATACGTATTTTGTACAACAGAATCTTGATCAGAATTATTGGCATTAGAAATTTAATTTGAGATCTTCCCTTCGAAAATAAAAGTAGCAATAGTTAAGTTTGGAACATACATCAACTTACTTTAAAACATGAATATCTTCCTTCTATGGCTGCAAAAGTTTAAATATGAATATCGACTGTGAGATTAATGCGCTTAGAAATAAATCTACTTAATATTGCTTTTGTATAAATTTAATTCTTTTCGTGTTTCCTGCAATATATTTCCATTATGATTTGTAGTTGTGACGGAAATCAATGTGATTCAAAACATTGTATACACGAGTACAAAGTAACTTTTCTTCCATTGTTATAAACGATGATTTGCAGTTCTGATTCACTCTTTCGTTGTGACTGAATTAGCCATATTTGTGTATGATAGAAAGAGTCATAAGGAGAAACAGTTATGTTTGAAGTTTCATAATGTAACTGTTTCCAGGTACCTAAGTAGAAAATATTTCTTGTTTAAGTGCCATACTACTGTTACAGCCAGGAAACTATGAAGAATTTGTCTTCAGTGAACGCGAGACAAAGAAAAGAGAATTTCTAGTGTAATAACAAGAAATAATTTTCTACTAAATACTTGAAATGCGAAAATACAAAATACCAAAATGAAACTAACAGAACAAACTAATATTGTGAAGAGCTAAGAGAGTTTATGTACAAAGTGTGCTTATTATCTAGTCACCAGTTATTGCTTAACATCTGGTTAAGTAAAGTTTTCATTTGAACAACAGTGACTTTCTTAAGGTGCATGGGAAAGGAATTTTATTATCGTTTCTTTACTGTTTCGAAGAAGATAAAATGTGTGCTTTGGTGATAAAAGTTCTATGTTGCCTGAGTTGAATATTTTATGTGTATAGCAGAAAAATGTGATGATTTTCCATTTTATTCTACAGGAGAATTATGTATTGAGTGCAATGAAATTTGTAAGTTTCGTCTACTGACTTACTTGAAATATTGTACAAATGTAAAAGTGTAAAATATCTTTTTTAAATGCAATAATTGTGCATAATACTTTGTTGTGTCTTTGGTATATGTATTTATTTATTTATTTTGTGTAATAGATTATATTTAATGAAAATAATTCCATTTTGTATTATATGATATTACATGAAAAGAAACTTGACGTTTATACAGTAAAATAGAACACTCACTTGTATTTCACTACAGAGTAAAATTATAGCTAACACTGTTAATTCATAATAGTACAGTCATGCTTTTATTTATAATGAATTAGATTAACCTTGTAAGAAAATATTTGCAAATTAACATGAAAAATTTTAACATAGTAAATGCTAGAAATGAATCCTAATGTACTCACAAATTTCACAAAATTACAGAAAACACCTCTAGTTTGGGGGATTTGAATCCTAGACGTCTATTATGTTGTACATATTTCGTATATTTATAAATATAACAGTATCTGGGGAAATAATAAATTGAAGGTTATACCAGATTACTTGGTTGTGAAGTAAAGGTGAATATCGTCACGGAGAAAGATGACATTGATGTGCCTAGATGTAAATAAGTTGATAAAATGGTGTGATTCTGTCAATGTAATGGGCAAATACCCTTTAATTATGGTAAAATTAAATCATTTCTGTCTGTTATAAATCAACCCAATTATTATTCTTGTTTACAAAGGAAAATTTCAATTTTTAATGTTGATAATATTTTGTTTTTGAAAAATTACACATTGATATACAGCTTTTTAAGGTTAGTTTTTGCTGTTCATTCTTCATTTCAGATTACACTAGTTTCTCTGCAATTTATTTCCAAATCTGTTGATTTAGAAAGATAATTGCTATTCCTTATAAGTTCAATTTCCTTAACGTATCAACTAACCAAATTTTTAATTAAAAACATGTAAAGGAAACATACATGAGCTTTATATTTTCTGATAGATATCCGGAAGTAGAAATAATTGCTTATTGTAACACTTAATTTAATTAATGCCATTCATTTTCTACTGCTTTTTAATTGATAATTATTCGAAGCGAGATTTTTTTATATTTAAAGTGATTTATAAAAGGTCAGCCTTTGAACATTAGGTACAAAACCCAAAATATGATCATCAAATTGATAGATTCCGAAACTATGACCTCCAAGTTGATTAAACAATGTGATCTTCCCCTTTTGAAACATATTGTCATGACTTTGTGTTACCTGTTAATGCGCAAAAATAAAGTAGGAGTAATTTTGTTACCTTCGCATCACAAATCCAAGTACCTGTTATTCATATTCAGATAAGAGTACAAGCAATACTAAAGAGAGAACGAATCAGAATTCACTCCGTGCAGAGTGTGACTAAAAGCTCTAAAGCTGAATAAAGTACTTGAAAAACTAACCAATGAAGTTCAAGTACTACTTTAATATACTTCAATTATATGTGATGGGGAAAACACGGCTAATTTCTCAGTATTGATGTGTTATCCTTGTATTATCTTTCTAAGTAATGTAAATATAAGCAAAGTAGATGCCGGTGAATCTATAAGGATGCATGCATATGTGTAATGTAGTGCTGTATTTTAAAGCTTTATTTAAATAGTGAAACGAAGTTCAAGAAGCTCTTCTGGAACATGTCGAACTTCATAGTATGACTCGGATAATTTGGCAATACTCATTGTCTCTTCATACCTCATATTCTCCTCCTAGTATTTCTAAACATAAACATTTCGTTATAAATAATTTTTCGCAATTGATTGATGCTAAACGTAATTACTTATTCACGGAAGAATTCACCTACAACAAAATAAACATTGTCTTAAAATGTTCATTGTTACTCTTATAATTAGATCATACATTAAGAAAAACAATCTTGAATGCAAAATTGTATTATACTTAATCAGAGTCTACTTCAGAGCATAAACAGCACATGAATTCTTCACAATATTATTATATTTGGCATGTTTCATGGAACCAGTGTTCACGTTTTAAATTTTCTATAACTGCTAATGGATCATTTAGTCATTGCAAGGAATATTAAATTTCGTATTGGACTTATGCACAAACCATTTATCCTTTAAAACTCTTTCATAACCTCTTTTAAATTATTATCACTGTACAGTTTGCAACATTTTCCTCTTTGTTTTGATATCTTTAAGATATCAACAATTTTCATCAGTGCATGAAATAGGCGCATTAAAACAAATTAACATTTACTACAATACCACAAATACGCATCACACGACCCTAGAACAACTATCAGTACCTGCCATCCATACCAGTAGAATGCGCTGGTCGTCACACCTTAGAGAAATTTACAATGTAGGAACAGCAAAACCGATTTTCTAATTACCCAATTGTATTATCATAAGAACCGAACACTTAAGTCCCATCAATATAACTATTACTTTGTACTTACAATAGTTCAAATACTGATGATAAAAGTACAGAGACATAGTAATGTTTCTTATCTGACTCCTGCATTAAGTCTGCACCACCTCTCAATAACTAATTTTCTGCAATTTTGTCAGGAAATTTCACGTACTAATCGGGCCGGATGATGTTGCGATCTATCGGAATTTTTTCGGCTCACAGAAAACCGCGGAGAACGGCATAGAAAAATTATATATTAGATCGTTTAAAGTGAAACTTGATGGAAAAACAGCAAAAGTTGCCCCATAGTTGAATGCTGTAACAGTTCTGTATGTGTCACAATTAATGTAATTAAGGCTTCTGATAACTTTAATGTATAAGTTTGCATATTTATAATGCTGTAATTCCTTTTACAAGGTGGAAAATGTTGTAAATATATTACAATTATCTTTTTGAAATTATCCTTCTGAGCGCACTAGATTAACATGAAATTGAGAAGTTGATTCAGTTGAACAATAGATGTCTATGAAAATAAATACATCTGCTTTGAACTTCTAATTTAAGTAGCAGTGAAGACATTTGTTGAGTAAAATGCAAGCCAAAATTTATATGGTCTATCAATGTAGGGTGCGGGAGGGTTTAAATAACGTTTATAGTATTGAAGTGTTATATTGCTTGAAACTGTATTCTGTGCCATATACGCCACGACTGACAAAGTAAAGTAATGTTTAAGATACAATTCTTCTGTCAAGTATATAGTGAGACATCTCAATTCTGCATGTACTACGCCTCCTCATACTGAAGAGAGGTTTCTCATGGTCGTGCTTATTTTTTATATCCATGTAGTTTGGTTTTATTGTGAAGTTTTGCCAGAATTGGTTACACCACTTCCAATCCATGAAACTGTACAGTAATTTTCATAATGATTTTCACGGAATTTAAAATTTTCCTAAATTTACTCTTGACATAATACAAGTTTGATTGAAACCCAGTATTCCAGCATACTAACTAAATTAAACTGAACCAAACACTTTGGCCAAGGGTTTCTAGTTGAAAAATGGTGTGACCTAGTCAGCGCAACGACTTTCCATCGCCACTTTATCTGGCTTTGGATACCAGAGTCCGCTAGTTTTAATTCACGTAGCCTTTCTAATTAGCATCACGACGTTGGGTGAACTTCGAAATTAAGAGCCTCTACCGAGAATTAAACTCGGAACTACATTCACTAAAAGCAAGAGCGTTAGCCTCTTGGTTATACAGGAACCATCTCAACTTCCAGGCACCAATATTCAGCACCTATCTTTCTAATTCTCTTTGGTCTATTACGCTATAGAATAATCCAATGAATTTTCTTTATTGCAAGTTTCTTTAAAGTTTAAGAAAGTAATTTCGGAAAGCTAATTTTCATTTAACATTCTCTTCTCCTCGAACTTAATCTGCGAAAGCGGTCAAATTTACCTGACGCAAAGAGCTAACCTTCAGCTAACTACTCGTATATAACATTGATAGTGGCATCACACAGATAAATAATATGTACAACAGAAGTAAAACTTGTTAAAATCTGAAGAAGAGACAATGATGTTAATGATGATTACAAAAGAACTTGACTATCCTAAATCGACTCTAATAAACTATAAAATGATTCCCAATTGACAGACAAATGCTTTACTTATACTTCGTGTAACAATTATTATATAATATTTGTGTTACGATGAATCTAGTTGTTTAATAAAGGGTACAATTTCTGCTGGTTTCTTTCTTACTTGTTTCTTTCAATACCAAAGACACATTTAATATATTAAATAGTCATTTTCGCATCGTTACGGATTTTTACACTTACGGTAAAAGACATGATGGGTATGTGAACATCCTCCAAAATTTAATAAGAATGTGAAATTTTGGAGAGGTGCTAAGTCTGTTATCTGAACAATATTGGTATTTGTTTTTATGAGATAATAGTATATACTGAAGACATAAAATGTATACTGTATAAAAATTAGATTTTTTACTATTTTTATACAACCTTCTGTACAGACTTCTGTCAACTCCCATAATTTATCAGTGTGAATAACACATAAATATAGGCAAGTTGTGTTAAAAAATAGTATGCTTTAAACCAATAAAAGAAGTTGACTTTTTAACCTTTGTGTTTTCTTCACATTAATTTATAAAAAATATTCATTATTTTTATCATTACAGTGTGTAATAATATTAATATTTAGATTGTTTAAGTTTTCGCTCCTTGTACGATATTAAAAATACTGTTCTGTTAGATTGGTTATATCACAGCGTGAGAATTAGTAGTTAGAATTACCTTTATTATCTTGCGTTAGATTATCAAATTTTGTCAGCATCTGGCTAGAATCTGCAGCGGCTTTAGTTTAAAGTACTCTGCTGGTTCCATCTGATCTGATCGTTTCCGGTACAGCAATGATTGAAATCTGTCATTCTACAACAAGATTACTATACTAGTTACAGTCTTCTGTACTTGACATGAAAAATTGGACCAACCTAGGTTTCGAAATTGTAGTACTCATAAACTTTGGATTTGGAACTCAATACAGCGTACAATTTCTCGGGTTCGAGAGATTTAGCTTAATATGCTTCAGTACAAGGCATTTCTTTAGATACGAGTTGAGTGTTCCAAATATCAAAGCAACAATTGCAGTTAAACAAAAATGTAGGTATTAATTTTAACTTAAGGTATTAATTAAATGAAACGAAATCTCGTACTGACAACCAATCTTTCAGAAACCGAAAAAAAAAACTTTTGAAATGCTTTTACATGTTTAACAGGAGAGTAAGTAGTGAAGTACACAACAGATATGTTAATTTTCATTAAGAAATGTAAGAGGAGATACAGCTCGAGAAAGTTTGTATCTCCCTCGGAAAGTCCTTGTAGCAAAGTACATCTTACATCGTGGCACGGTGGAAGAATGGTTAGGCAGCTCACTCACGCGTTTCGTTGATAATCAAATTATCCTAGTACATTTATCACGGTCATTCTGTCCAATTGTCACTGTGCGCATTGTTGTTTTTGAATTTGAATGTATTTCTGGCTTTGCATCTCAGGCTCAGGCTGTACCGTGTTGTTGATCAGGTTAATAATGATCAGTATATTTATAAAATTAGTAACGGACGCAAGATGGTTCGTATCCTGATAACGCAACCCATTCCATGTCTTATATCGATATATGTACCGTAGATAGTCATCTTGTTTATACGTCACACTATAATCAAACATCTACTTCTTATCTTTGTGGCTCCCCCCTACCACCCCCTGATTAATTGTGATACACGATAACAGCCTCGTGCTTATCACTCTAAACATTTCGAGTTTCCAGAACTAAACTCTACAAAAGAAAAATTTGCCTGTGCAAGCACAGGACTGAACATTAATAGTTATTCTACTTATCCTGTTGTAACAAGAGATTTACGTCGTACACTAGCTGCAGTTTCACCCTACCCATCTCTACAAATGCATCCTCGAGTCTTTTATAACCAATCGATTACTTTGCATTGTTGCAGGGGATTTAAATTGTGTCATAGATCCTACTGATGTAATTAATAAGTTTCGGAAATCACACCAAGCCGCCGTAGCTCAGTGGTAGAGCGTTGGCCTAGCATTCGGGAGGTCGTGGGTTAGATCCTAGTGGCCGACCATCCTGATTGAGGTTTTCCATGGTTTTTCACGATAGGCAAATGCCGGGATGGCACCTTCAACACAGGCCCTTGCCGACACCTTCCCGAATCCTTTCGCCTCCCCTGTCCCGACCTGAGCCTTAGATGCCTAAAAGCATAAATAAAATTGCAATTTCGAAAATCACAAGGTCAGACAACTCTGGCTCAGACATGATTTAATTGATATTTGGCGGGTATGTTACCTCAACATACCGGGACATACAGTATATTCCACACAGAAAATTTAAAACTTGAAGTAAATAAGGAAGTAAGTGTTATTTTCCAACTTACGAGAAAAATTAATTTTTAAAATTTTATTTCCATATTAAACAACACGCCTCACCCTTTATAAATACCCAATAGGACTAAGCAATGTTCTTTGGACTTTGATTCTTATATAGGTTATTGGTTAACAGAGTACATTGTTATTTCTATAAAAACGCAATTTCTAGTTTCTACAAAAATGGCACTTAATGTTAGTTCTACAATCGACCGCTAAACTTAGCACTAAGTTGAGGTCAACTCTCATTTTGCGTATTCTCATTGGTCAAAATCAGACTTGACCTGAACTTAGCGCTGACTAGAAGTTTAGCGGTCGATTGTAGAACTAACCCTTAGTGTTTTATTTACTTCAAGTCTATGTCTGTTAGTCGTTCCTTACAGCGGTCATCCATCCTGACTGAAGTTTTTTCAGGGCTTTTCCTCAGTCATACCAGGTAGATGCCTACTAACTAGACTCTGGCCGACTACCTGCCAACATCCTCTCCTCCACCTTACCCTGGCCTGAGCTTGACATGCCTAAAAGTCACAAATAAATTAGAATTCGTTCCTTACAATCATCTGCACGGTCAAGAGATCATTGTTTTTTTTAAGTAACCATCATGTACTTATCCTTACATTAAATTTGGAATTAGAGAAAGGTTTATTACATAGTTCAATCTGGATTTTCCCCAGACACATCCTCAATTATCAAAATTTGTTAATAAGTGGACTCAACTTATAAATAACAAACCAAAACAAGGCATCTTGATGGAATAGTAGGTCATCGCTATATAGCCCCAATTTGTCACTCTTACTTAACACTTTTATAAGGAACATCATCTATGAGAAGAGAAAGAACAACTGCAATATTATTCACGTTTATTAAATGCATATCACTATCAACAAGCAAAAGGGGAACATGTTTATCCCGAGATCAAGCTCTATAAGTATGATGAGGTCTTGTATCCTCAACTTAATTGCCTTAGTTTTTTAATAGTAAAGTTTCTTTGTAATGTATAAACCTAGTCAGCGTATTTTAATTAAGTCAAATCCTAGTATTTGCGATCAATATAGGATCACAAATGACTGACTCTTAACAGCTCTTAATGGCTGACCAAAATTTTAACCAGATATCTAGCAAACCGATTTAAAAAATCTGTGGCAGCTGAGCTTAGTCCAGATTAATAGGGCCATGGTAAAATTATTCTAATGCGTTTTATTGGTCAATATTAAATAGTTTTACCCTAATAGAGGAGGGAAAAATTCAAATTTACTCCATAGTAAACAAACAACAAAAAATTAACTTCTGTTGATATAGTTGATATGAACAACTTCATTAAAATTGATTTAGTGCCTTCAAGTACAGATACTTTCCTATTAAGAAGTGATGTAACATCATTAGAAACAGAAGAAATTCTCAAATTAATTTCGCACTGCATTAGTACCAAAATATCATTGTGAGGGGAAGCATCATCACCATTACCACTCTGAAGCTGAGGATGAATGACATCGGCAAGGCTCAGAGATGGACAGAGGACGACATCTTGAAAGTCTACCTTCACTGCGAGGCCGTAGAGCTGACAACTCTACACCGCTAAAACATATCAAGAAATAGTAACAGATGGTTCATGGATTCTATTGGGGTAAGATATTGCGGAGGTAAACTAGTCCCTCATTTTGATCTCAGGGCTGGGATTGCTTCAGGGGGCTCCAAGAAAAGGATTAAGGAAGACCTTAGAATAGGAACGTGGAACGTACGAACATTGTACTAAACGGGCGCTCTTCAGTTGGCGGTACGCGAGACCGAGAAGTACGAGCTAGACATATTAGCGATACAAGAAGTTCGGTGGGAGGGTCAAGATAGCATCCTACAGGCAAATTCACTTTCTACTACTGGGGAACACAGTCTCACGATTTCGGAACAGGATTTCTCATTAAGAACAGTATCCTTTAGGCGGTTCAGAATATAGAGTTCGTAAACTAAAGACTATCGTACGTTACGATACGTACTCGATGGGGCAACACAGTTTTATTAAACGTCTATGCTCCGACCAAGCTGGCTACTGATAACGACAAAGATATATTATACGATGAGCTAGAAAGGCTGTTTGACCGAATGCCGAAGTATAATTCGGAAATTGTGTTGGTGATTTCAATGCAAAGGTAGGGAGGGAAGAAAAATATAGACCTACTATAGGCAAATACAGTCTTCACGAAAAGACCAACAACAATGGAGAAAGACTGATAACTTTCGCGATTTCGAGAAACCTACTGGTAAAGAGCACGTACTTTAAACACAAATACACATGGGTGTCTCCGGACTGCAAAACTCTCAACCAGATCGATCACGTATTAGTAGATAGACGAAGACACAACAACATAATGGATGTTAGGTCGTAGAGAGGAGCGGAAGGTGACACTGACCATCAATTAGTGATCACAAAAGTAAGGGGAAAGTTATAACGTTGCGATTAATATCAAGGAAATTCAAATTGAAAATATACAGAACAGTTATTCTGCCGGTAATACTTTACGGTTGCAAAAGTTGGAGTACGACCCTAGCAGATGAACATAAATAAGGTTTATGTGTATTTGTATGATTACGTGTATTTGAAAATAAGGTGTTGAGAAAGATATACGGGCCAAAACGGGACGAGGTCACTGGAGAATGGAGGAGACTGCATAATGAAGAACTCCACGGACTGTACGATTCACCAGATGTCGTAAAAATAATGAAATCGCGACGACTAAGGTGGGCAGGATAAGTAGCTCGGATGGGGGAAAAACGAAGATTATATTCTATCCTGGTTGGAAGGCCGGATGGAAGGAGACCATTGGGAAGACCAAGACATCGTTGGAAAAGCAGACCTGAACGTTTTCTTGTTCCTAGACCGTTACATTGGTCACAATATCAATTTTTAGTTACGAATTTTAAAAAATAACTTTATTCACGTATTTATTCATCAATACATGTTAATTCGACAAACATAAACATAAAACAGATTTAGTAACATAGCCCAAATGTTGATCAACATGATTACAATTTCCCTGTGAGTAACACTGTGCCCTGTGAGTAACAATTAACGAACACCCTATTGAATCTCGGTGGGGGAGATCACCTTCCCTCTAATTTGGAATTCTAGGGGAGGGGAATATCTATAGAAGGATAAGCGGAAAGGTTACAACCCCTCCTCCAATTTATGTTTTGTACCTGTCGGTGAGAGCATAATAAGAGTCAACCCATAAATATTTAATGAGGCTGGAATAATACTAATTATCAATCGTTTTACTTAACTTACTGCCTAATATAGGAAATTCCAGGAATATTGACCACTTTACGAGTAAGAGTCAAGTGCCATATTTTTCCAGATTCCTTTTCAAACGTCTTTCAATCGATTGCAACTGTGTTAGAACCACTGAATATGCAAATCCTAGCATCCTATCACAATTTGTTATAGAAAATTAATCGAAAATAGAAGTATAACATCATGTTATTTTGGCAATTTCAGGCAAATGCTACCACATCGTTTTGCACCCTGTGATGTTCCATCTCGTTATAAAGTACGAGTTCGAACATTCACGCCACCAAAGATATTTCTCACAAATACCCATAGGGAGATTACCAATCGGGCTATCATAAAACGATGAAAATGATAGTTATTACCTGTTAATTTTCCATGTGCATGTATGTATATGTGCATAAATCGAGTAACATCCACGAAAAATCTTACTCGACATGTTTACAATTTTCGGCACATTATTCCATTTTAATTTTTAATGTACATGTATGTACTTTAAATCTAATTAATATCCAAGCACATGATGATCAACCTGATAAAATAAATCTATTAATATCCACGCTCATGAACCTTCAGTATGTAGAAAACATACTTCAAGTTCTCAATGACTTATTATTACCTACGAGGCATAAGGAAACTTATTTCTGCAGTTGTACAATGGACATTAATATATGCACAGACATAGAAAGGAACATTATGATTAAAAAATAAAGAACATGCTTGAATAAGGAAATCCTTAGACAAACATGAGTTCAAGAAAGCAAGCGAAGTTTTTTGCTTTTGTTTAATATAGCCTGCTGAAATAGATGTAATCCCGTAATAATTAATTACATATATTATTTAATATTTACAACATAGAAATAGAAAAGACGTTAAAATAGAGAGAAATTAAAATAACGAAATAATGCTATCACCTTGCTGTCGAAAATTATCCAGATTATTTGAAAATTGTCTTCTTGAAATACTAATCTTCATGACTAGCTTGAACTGAAAACTTTTAATGTGGTCTCTGATATCTGTAAACGTAAACTGAGAATTTAGATATTTATTTTAATATGCAAAATAATTCATTCGATCATATGATTTTAAGTGCGAAAAGAAACAGGTAGTTGTTTGAAGTCATGCAAATTATTCTAACATTTACCCTTCACACCAAGACTTCGTAAAATATAGGTTAAGTCAGATTTATTACTTACTTAGCTCGTTATTACTACCTTTCAGTATAGTAGTATATTCTGTTGTTGACTACACTAGCAAAACGGTGGAAATGTGACACTAAGCACTTTCCATCAATAAAGGAAATTTCTCTAGATTTGAATTACAGGTAGTGTTAAAAAAGGTCGAAACATTACTATTTCAGTAATTGCAATAAAAATTGTTATTTTAATGTTGCAGTCCTTCATAAGCAGGCTGCTGATATAACATTTTAATGATGGTAAGAAGCTTATGACAGACAGAATCTTGATCAAACTTCGGACGGACATGTTGGTCACAGATTGCAAATAATTACGAATAATGTTCGTCTGTGTGCTTTCTGATTGGTCTAGAAATAGTTAGTTTTTGATCCAAGCTCTTGTGGTTTATATTAAGCCATTTCCTTTTAGGCTTTTCTAGTTTATACAATATGTGCATTGCTCAAGTCTTCTTCTGCTTCATTTTATTTAACTAACTCTATGGCTTACAGAACTCGTAAGTTCATCGCTACGGTAACAAACGTTCGCTATTAGATTCTATCCTGGGCAACATCAAGCCAACTTTCATCTTCAGCATCGAAGATCTCTTCTAATATTGTCATTCTAATGACATCTTAATCTACCCAACGGCCTCTTTTCCTTCGGCTTGCCAACTACAATGGAATATAATCTTCCGTTTACGCCCCATCTGTATTACATGGCCTACCCATGTTAACCTTCGTGATCTCATTATTCTTATAAAGTCGGGTGAAACATACGTCTGTGGAATTCTTTATTATTGTCCTCCTAGGTGAATTTGATTACTATATTATAGGCGAATTAATAACTTCCTAGACCTAGAGTTAGAACATTTTCCTAAGTTATTATATCGGGCGTATACTCAACGTAGAGCCGGTGCCTTATTCTAAGTACTCTTGCAGCATTCGTCGGGTGTCATGCTATCAACTAGAATTATCATGGGGTAAAGGAGACACTTGGATGAACTGTGCATGAACTAAAATTTTAATAGTTAATTGAGAAATATAAGGTTATGACACGAAGCAAGACTTCTAATTATTATCTGTTAATTCACTGAACACATCACAATAGTAATAATACATAACCAAATACATGCAGAACTAACCTGAGTATTAAATGATGAATGCAGAGCAAAGTTGAGACAGAATAGAGTTCTTGTGTAGTAATGAAGTTCGGAAATAATGGCTGGTTGAATAACTTAGGCCTTCAGAGCTGAGTTTGGTCACTTGCTAATATATGTAGCTTTGAGGGACTAGACAGACTGGAGCAGATCATCCAACAACACTAATCCCACACTCGAGTCGGGTAACAGGTTATATACCAAAACTCGCTATATGTTAACTTATGAAACTATAGTCACAACCAATAGAAACACTTAAGGTCAGTTCTATTATTGACCGCTAAACTTCTAGTCAGCGCTAAGTTGAGGCCAAGTCTAATTTCGGCCAATGAGAGTACGCAAAATGAGAGTTGTCCTCAACTTAGCGCTGACTAGAAATTTAGCTGTCGATTGTAGAACTACACCTTATTGCAATCTCCAATTGGAGGAAAAGTAGTCCTTATTTCTAAACAATCAGAGTTTCGTAGGTGGAGTTGATCTTTGGAATCATTACCTATTTTTTTGCACTCTAATCTTGCTGACAGAAACGACCTTTGAATAGTTCAAAGTTCAGGAGATAGCTTTCTCGATGAAATATGATATTTTACTGAATATACGCATTCCAATATTTCGTAAAACAGAGAAGTTTCTAATTGCATATTACTAGAATTACATACACCTGTTGTATTCGCATTCCATTTTACTGAGATTAAAACATGAATATTCTCAAGTCGAAAGTTATCTTGCTTTCTTACTTCGTGCTTTTTATACAAATATACATTTTTGTTTACAATTATTTTACAAATAAATAAAATCATAATCAATATATACACACTATGTGATATTATACTGTCTCCTCCGATCTCCGGTCACCTCTTTCCGTTTCGGCTCGTATATTTTTTTTAAATCTTATTTTTAAACACCTGTAATTTATGTTCAACTGCTAAGTGCAGAATAACCGTTCTGCATATTTTTAATTTCAGCTCTTTTTAGCGCACCCGTATGAACGTCAGTGAATAAGAGAAGTTATAAGGCTTGTCCTGTCTGTCTGTCCTCCCCCACCCCCACACCTGGATCTCAGCAACTACAAGTCCGACAGAGTTGAGCCATACACCGTTGGATTCGTCACGACCTCAAACGGTGGGGAAACTTATGACTTTGACTCTAAAACTGACCGGTCATTTACTCCATTTTTCCCATGTATTTTGACATGACATGTTTGCCCCCCCCCCCTCCCCCTCGATGTCAGTAAGTACAAGTCACACAGAGACGAACCATACACCGTTGGATTCGTCATGGTCTGAAACGGTGGGGAAAATTATCAGTTTGACTCTAAAAGTGGCAGGATCTTTTGAATCGTTTAGTATTTTCCATTTCTGCTTCTCCTAGATCTCAGTAACTACAAGGCCGACAGAGGTGAAACATACACCGTTGGATTTCTAATAGTCTCAAAACATGAAATCACCTACCAAATAAACTCTAAAACTGGCAGGTCCTTTTCAATCGCTTAGTATTCCAAATCTGTATGCTTCTCTGTCCCCCACTAGATCTCAGTAACTACAGGTCACACAGAGATGATCCATACACCGTTGTATTCGTCATGGTCTCAAATGGTGGAGAAACTTATCAGTTTGAATCTAAAAGTAGCAGGTTCTTTAAATCGCTTAATATTCTCCATCTCTATGTAGAGTTTATATCCTAAACCGCTGGAGCTAGAAGCACGAAATATGGTATGAAGCTACATCATAACTAGTAGATTATGAAAACATTACAAAATATTGAAAGAGTCGCCATCTTGGATCCAAAATGGCCTCCAAACTTATTGTTGTATAGAGAGCATAGCCTAAACTGCTAGCCCTAGAGAAACAAAATTTGGTACGAAGCTACATCATCACTAGTAGGTTACGAAAATATTTGAAATTGTCCCCAAAGACGTCATCATGGATCCAAAATGGCGGAACCTAAAAATCAATTTTCCACATCGTTTGAGCTAGAGAAACGAAATTTGGTATGAAGATGTATGACAAAGAGTAGGTTACAATAAATGGGGCAAACTTTCCCAATTGGGCCACAGATCCCTAGGGGTATGGGGGTAGATCTGTACTATGGTGGCGGAGTACCCCGGAGAGTCTGGTTAGGATAACCACATGAGCTAGTCAAGCGAAATTTGGCGTAAAGGTAAATTATCAAGATTCGGTTACGAGAAACACATTATATGATCAAAAAGTAGCCATGTTGAATCCAATATTGCCGACTAAGATTCATACAGAAGGCATATTTACACCAAACAAACGTATTTCGACTCAGAACGACGTGCATCATTGGTTTTAATGTATTTTCTACTCTCACGATTGTACTTCAGTGGTTACACGTATTCGAGCTATTTTCGGCCACCATCTTGAAAAATGAAATTTTCCCTATATCTTCGGTTTTTTGGGGAATATCTCGACCAAATCTGCACATTTCGACTCAGACCAATTTAAATATATTTAAATACTTTTTTAATGTATTTAAATTGTTTTTATGTATTTTCGGTACCACCGGCCGCCATCTTGAGAAAAATTGACGTTTATTGGAAAATTTCAACCAAACCAACATATTTCGACTCAAAGCAAAGTAACTCAATTGTTTTCATTTATTTTCGGTACCTTCGGTCGCCATCTTAAAAAAAATATAGTTTTCCCTATATCATCGGTGTTTATTGTACAATTTCTGCCAAACCAACATATTTCTACTGCGATCCATGTACTTGAATATTTTTTCATGTATTTTCTGTACCACCGGCCGCTATCTTGAAAAAAATTAACTTATTCTTATATCTTCGGCGTTTATGGGAATATTTCAACCAAACCAACATATTTCGACTCCGTACCATGTACTTGAATGTTTTTCATTCCTCCATGTTGAAAAAATATACTTTTCCCTATGTCTTCGGCGATTATGGGAATATTTAAACTAAACCAACATATTTCGACTCAAAGCGATGTACCTCAATGGTTTTCACATATTTTCGGTACAGTTGGATTCGTCATCATCAGAAACGATGAGGAAAGTATGAATGTGACAGAGATAAGCCATACATCATTAGACTCATAATGGTCTAAAACCGTGGAATAACCTACAACCTTGACCCTAAAATTGGTAGGTCCTTTCTGTTAATAGTCGCTTAGTATTTTCCATTTGTGGCCCTCCTAGATGTCAGAAACTACTAGTCCGACAGCGATAGTCTATACACCGTTGGATTCGTCATGTTCTACAACAGTGAGCAAAACAAAGATTGTGACTAAAACTTGCAGATCCTTTTCAATTGCTTAGTATTCTCTATTTGTGTCCCAACGAGTTTCGGTAGCCACAAGTTCGACAGAGATAATCCATACACCATTGGAATGATCATGGACACCGGTGGGAAAATCTATGGCTTTGACTCTGAAACTGGCAGGTTCCGGCATTCGCTTAGTAACCTCCATTTGTCCCTATGATTTTAACTTTCTTTTGGATACGTTATTGCTATGAGCAAATCAGTACTTTTCGAAATCCTGAATATAATTACATCTACAACATTGTTCGGGATTTCGCGTCTTTGTTGTTTCACTAGGTGCTATGTTTAAACGTCTTTTGTTAAAGACTAGTCGTTTTGTCTTTCGATTGTTTATGTCGTTACGTCTTTGTTTCGGAGACTTCTAGATGTCAACAGTTCTGTTGTTAAGTTATGTTTACGTACCTATCGGTACATGGAATTCTCTGTACTTATCTTTCGAATACACATGTCTATGGTTCAAGTGTTAATAATTTGCTGGTGTCTAAACAATTTGACCACGCTTTTCAGTAGTCTTTTCAGTAAATATATATTAAGTCACACATATTAGAAGCACAGCAGTTATAAGATAATTTTAATTTATACGAGGTTGTTTTTTTTCTACAATAAAACCATTACTTAGCTTATATTCTTATAAAGTATTGGTATCCAGGATTTCCAGGTTCTTCTTTCCTTTTTCGTATTTGTTTCTTTGGTTTCTCTTTTCTCATTGATTACATCTGCTAATTATTCTTTGTTTTCTTCATTTTCTTCTATTTCTAGATCCATATTTGTCGTTGTATCTATATTTTCCTCTTCTTGTTCTTCTTGTATATATTAATCTCGAGGTTAGGAGTTTGTGGACTGAAAGAAACATGCATTGCCCGATGCTAAGCAACTTTCTATTTCTTCCGTGACTTTGTATTCCTTCCTTTCCTTTAACTATAACTTTAATTTAATATGCGATTCCTGTGCAAACAATGACCTAACCTTTATGTTCTAATCCTTACGTGTGTTTTTACGTATTGCGCACTCTTCATCTCTTTATGATATAGTTTGTGATCCGGTCTTTTATTCCTAGATTATTTTTTCTTCCAATTCACATTTCGAATGCTTCTAATGTTCTTGCACCATATTTCATAGAGTTCTCGTTTCTGATCCACACAGCATCAAAAGCTCTTCATGAATCGTTTCTCGAATCTGTTCACACTAATGCACAGAAAATATCCTCATTATATATACCTATCTCATCGCGGCTATTCTGGCATTTATTTGCGTTTTTTACACTTTATATCTTAGTTTGAGTTTGTGTTTGATATTAATGTACAGTTACTTACAAAAGTAAATGGAGGTTGGAGTTGGAAGAAATAATACTTCTTTTCCCCAGAAGAATTGCTTCACTGTACTCTTAGATGTTAGACAACCAACATGACAAATATGATTACTTAGATTTGGAGAAAGAAAGGATTAGTCCTTGAGCATCATTTAGAGAACCACAAGCGAGATAGACAGAAATTACATCACGTTAAGTTCTAAGAGATATGGATTAAAGCAAAAGAAAGGACAATAATAATATGGACATCATGCAGGATTCATCACTATTTTATGCAATAAAACTTGTCTTGCTGTAACACACACACAGAGAGAGAGCGAGAGAAAAATAGAGGATAAAAGAATAGCCTTTTCAAAGGATTAACTTCTAAATTTAGGAACACAAACAGTTATCCTGGCCCTCTCCGTCTCTCTCTCTCTCTCTCTCTCTCTCTCTCTCTCTCTCTCTCTCTCTCTCTCT
>JAGDQP010014723.1:10828-24266 GCA_022664845.1 Lepisma saccharinum | reverse complement strand
GGAACAAGCCGGATTTCGCCGTGGATTTAGCACAATGGACCACATACAAACATTGAATGAAGTTATGGAAAGGACTAATGAATATGAACTTCCACTATGTTTGGGATTCATAGATTTTGAAAAAGCTTTCGATTCGGTCTCCTTGTCAGCAGTACTTAAATCACTTGAACATCAAGGCATCGAAAGTGCATACATCAAGTTACTGCGAAACATTTACTCGACTGCCACTTCTGTCATTAGACTGTATCAAGACAGTGAAAAATTTAAAGTTGGAAAAGGGGTAAGGCAAGGAGATTCAATTTCTCCAAAACTGTTTTGTGTGGTCCTCGAGAGAGTGTTCCAGAATTTAAACTGGGATGAAGTTGGAATTAGAATTAATGGCGAATATCTTCATCACGTACGGTTCGCTGATGATATAGTCCTGTTTGCTTCAAGTGCAGAAGAACTACAAACCAGAATGGAAGAACTGAGTAACGAGAGTTCGAAAATAGGCCTTAAAATGAACTTAAGTAAAACAAAAGTAATGTACAACCAACATGCTGCAAAGAAGGAAGTGAAAATTAACAGAGAGACAATAGGCATAGTTGAAGAGTATGTTTACCTAGGCCAACTTAAAACATCGAATGCAAAGTTGACTGATGAAATAAATAGAAGATGTAAAATGGCGTGGAGTTCTTTTGGAAGACTACACTTTATTTTCAAAAGCAAACTTCCAATGTGTCTGAAGCATAAAGTTTATAATCAATGTGTCTTAAATGTAATGATGTACTGCTGCGAAACTTGGACATTGAATGCACAAACGACTCAAAGATTGAGAGTCACACAAAGAGCAATGGAGAGGTGCATGCTAGGAATAACCAGGAAGGACAGGAAGAGAAATGAATGGATTCGCGCACAAACAAAGGTAGAGGATGTAATCAAGACTGCGAAGAAGATGAAGTGGAGATGGGCCGGTCACATGGCTAGACGAACGGATGGAAGGTGGACGAGAAATGTACTACAGTGGATTCCTAGAGAAAAGAAACGACCGAGACGACGTCCAAATGTAAGATGGGTAGATGAAATCAAGCGTTTTTCAGGAGCTACTTGGATGAGGATATAAGCAGACCGAGATATATGGAAAGAAAAGGGGAAGGCCTTCATCCAGCAGTGGTTGGAAAACGGCTGAATATGATATATATATATATATGCATGTTTGCAACTATCGCAATTGCAATGTTTGGCAGAGTTTGCTCAAACGAATAATGCTAAATTTTGTAAACATAACAATTGTTCTATACAAAGGCCAAGTCTCACGAAAATACAGATTTAAAAATTTGTCTGTAGTGACGACGGCTGATCTTCCCAGTAAGAAAAACAAATGGTGCTGCTGTCTTTTCCGTGCATGTTTATAGAGTTTCTTTTCTGCTTTGTACTAAGAATACTTTTAAATAAATCTAAAATATAATTCTAAAAATATTTGACTTGATCTGATATTTTTTTCAGATCGGTGCTTACAATTACCTATAGGACCAAAATTTAGTTACCGGTATATATATTTTTTTCAATCCCAGGGTTACTAAATACGACGCTGAGCATGTGTTCTTTTGTTTGAGTGGAATATGCCATAACTGAAAGTATTTTTGTTGTTGTTGTTGTTGTGATGATGATGATACTTTTGGAAAATTTACTTTTTCATAGAAGTATGTGTCCACGCCAGGCATGTATCCAGTTGTTGGGTTTTGGGAGGGGTCCAAGGGGTTTCGGGGGGACAAGGTCTGTCTGGGCATGAAATGTATATTAAATATATACCCCTGAAGTTTATACTACTTTTTCCATAAAACTCTTTTTGGGGGACCCGGACCCCTGGACTCACCCCTTGAATACGTCCCTGCTTTATACAGTTATATATAAATGGAAATCAAAATCTGGAAGTTATAAAGTATAAATAAATATCAATAGTAATAAAACAAATTATGTAATGATTATAATTCTAGCTTTATAATTTTAGTTGTTTTTTTTTTGTTGTTTTTTTTACACATTTCTCTAGTAACAGGTGTGTCCATCGCTTCTTAAGTCGCCCCCAGTTTAATGAGTGTTGGGAACCCTAATTGGTTATTCCTTATGGTTGTTTAGGATAGCTAAAATAATAATAAACATATACAGTATATTAGGATGAATTCATATCACGATACCTTTCCTACGCAGTTGATTGTGAGACAACTTGGCTATTTCAAATCAATTATACTCAAAACATGAAGTGTCCTACCAAAAATTATGGTTATCAATAGATTTCAATAGTAGGTCGATAGATATACGTGTACAGTTCATGTAGTAACATGCAACGAAATCTAAATTATAAACTATTAACCCAAAGTGGATAACGAGAAATGGCCAATGTAGATGTCAGTCGTTTTCTTTTGTCTAACTAGGAGATTGATATTCAGTACATTTGAATGCATAGAGTGGCTGGATATAACCCACCCTTTAGCACTAAATTATTCCTTGGCCATTTTCATCACTGTAAATATACGTCATCATTTCCTTTACACTATCGCCTTAAAATGTCACAATAGGTTATAATATTATGCATTAAAGTATTCTTTACATAGTAGGAAGCTTTCAACTTACCTTATTTACTTAATTTGACGTACATCAAACAGGCATATTTACCGAAAAACAGTTTTCTTCGTGTTTTATTTATCACTAAACACAATTGCCGTTAGTGCTGTAAGAGGGCAGGGTGAGTCAACCACCAACAGATTTCACGTTGCCAGGTTCAAATCGAAAAAACAATCAGGTGATTTCTTTTAAAAACCAGGAGGGAGACAGTAACAGACTCTTTTTAAGGACCGGTTTTAAAGGAGGCTTACGTTGCATACTTTGCTTGCGATTTGGGTGACTAGCCAATTACAGTACGCGTTTTATTGCGTGTTCTACATATTACGTAATCAAATATGTACTTCAATTGGCTACTCACTTAAATCGCAAGCAAAGAACTCGACGCAAACTTTCATGAAATCAAACCCTTACATGCAAGCTCCCGATGCTTGATTTCCGTGCGATTTGGGTGACTAGCAAATTGAAACACGTGTTTTATTGCGTGCTCTACGTATTACGTAATCAGATACGTACTTCAATTGGCAACTCACTCAAATCGCAATTGCAACGCAAGCTTTTTATGAAATCCAGCACTTACATGCAAGCTCGCGTTGCTTGCTTTCCGTGCGATTTGGGTTAGTAGCCAATTCAAACACGTGTTTTATTGTGTGTTCTACGTACCACGTAATAAAACACGTGCTTCAATTGGCTACTCACCCAAATCGCACGCAAAGCACGCAACGCAAGCTTGCATGTAAATCAGCCCTAAAGCAAAGTCTATAATGAAAAAATAAAGTAATGGATAGGATGTTTATTGCTATTGAGTCTTTGAAGGCAAGCCGGCAGTAGAAAAGCGGTCGTAGTTCAGTTTAATGGCAAAGCGTTCCAACACGTTGGTTTCTCGTTCGGGCTTCCCAGTAGTCAAACATTATTTTTCACAAGATTTTCCTTAGGGCTCCTTTCCTTCTATGCTTGCGTTTCTTGCTTTACGTTCGATTTGGGTGAATAGCCAATTGAAACCCATGTTACACCTACCTTACGATAAAACACGCAATAAAACCAGTGTTTCTATTAACTATTCACCCAAATCGCACGCAAAGCAAGCAACGCAATCGTTCATCAAATTTAGCCTTTAGACACACCAGGCAAGTGCTGAGAAAGTACCTTTAACTTAAACAACAGAGGCCGACTACGTCTCGCATCCTTTCTTCTACTCTAGGGTGACCAGAAATTTGTTGACGACAAAGAGGCTACAATGCATATATATGAAGTCGGTAGCGCGCTAGACTTCAGTGCGAGCGGTCCCGGCTTCGATTCCCAGTGGGGGCTAAAAAATTTCGGTGCTGACCCAGCATTGTGAAGACAATTGGGAAGCTGCTGTGAATAAAAGACAGTGGCGATTGAGCCCTCTGCCTACCCCAACCCAGCGTGAACTAAAGATGCCAGAAGGCCTTAAATTAATTTAAAATCAGGTACAAAATGAAAACAAAAATATCGTCCCTGTGGCTCCTCAGAAGCTCAAGACGTAGAAAACAAGCTTTTGAACCTCTCTTTCAATTGTTCATAAATATTCCAATCCGAAGCTGCTTTGACTTTACTTATTGATTCGATAATAGTAAGCTGCTGTTTTTTTATTTTTTATTTTTACATTCCTCTGGTCTACGTAGGTTTCATGACACACACGCTGGAGCTTCAAAGATGCTAGGTTAAAAATATAGAAAAACAGGAGAAATTACATTGTAAATTAACTGTAGACTAGTAGATAGTGCAGGAAAGGAGATCTACTGTTAAAACAGTAGAGCTGGCAACGCTTAGACCTGAGCAAAAGATAATGTGTCGCTTTTAAAAACTTTAGATAAACAAAAATAATCCGTGCTTCTATTGAAAAGAAAGGATTTGGGTATTTCACCATATACACGTATTAAATTTTGTACATAAAGGAACGTTAACTTTGTATAGAAACGAACGAAAGGACTTTTTTAAACTTTAGTTTCAGCAGGTAGTAATAAAAAAGGAAAATTAGTAAAGAATTTAAAAAGGATTCCGCCAGGATTGTCAGTTTGGGGCGGTGTAAAGTCAAAATTGGGAGAGTGTAAATAGAGTTTTGTTACCGATTGTTGACTGCAAAAATGTTAACGTTGGAGGGGTGGGGGTCTCTCGAGTATTTGGGAGTCAGGCAGAATCACTTCAATAAGCCTCAAATTGGAATTTGGAAACCTGGTTTGTCATCCTGCCAGCAATTTTGATTTTTTTTAAAGGTCGTTAGTCCGATCCCAGCGGCTGACCATCTTGACTGAGGTTTTTTCTAAGTCACACTAGACAAAAGCCGAGATTGCGCCTTCAACAAAGGCCCTGGTCTACACCTTTCCGAATCATTTCCCCTCCCCTGTCCCGACTGAACCTTAGGTACCTAAAGCTATACAATTCGGTTCAATTGATGCAGGGACGTCATCCCTTAGACGAGACAAGCTTATGCTGCAACTACGGGTTTCATTTGTTTACCTATACATTTTTGTATAGAGCTAAATTACTAAACTGGAGAATATCTTCTAACGTTGAAGTAGAATTTTGATTAAGCACCTCTGCAAACTTGTGACTTTCTACGAATGGAACCTACAGTTTATATTAAATTGACATCTCATCGCTATACCTTCAACCTACCTGATAAAGAGATAAACAATGCATATTAAACTCTTCTTCAAGGCTTGTGCATTTAGAAAAACGCTTCATAAGCACAAAAATCACATTACTATAAATTACTTGAACCCCCTCCATTTTCTTTAAAAAATAATGAGAAAGCACAAATAAAACTGACAAAGAATAAAATGTGAGCTAATATTGGAGTGTAATCGGCTTAGAAAAAAGTATAAAAATGTACAGAAAGTGAGATAAATGTGCTCCTTAATAGTGCTGCAAAAGTACTCGAAAACGCAAAAAAAAAATGTTCTTGGAAATATAGTTCTTTTAATATGTTCAAATAGTACTCCGATTTATGTAGAACTTGTAATGGAACACATTCGAACACGTTCACGGCATTTTATTACACAATTGGTATACCTTTAAAACACATTCCTGCTTTTAAAAGTGCCCTAAACGTGTATGAAAGTGTGTTTTTTTTTTTACAGTGTAGGTATGCGAGAAACCGGGGTGGCGTAAGGATGGAAATAGCATTATATTTCCAAGGATTCCCATTTGGACAGGGGTCTTAGATAGTCTTTTTTTTTACAATGTCTTATTTATGATAGGGTAAGAGGCAGTAACAGACTTTTCACTTTTTCTAGGGTTTTCCAGAAGTTTACCAAGAGATGACGTAATGATACATGGAAGAGAGGAATTTTTCGATAGCGTTTAGAATGTTAATGAAATCTTAAGTAGAAGATCTTGCTAGTGGTCTTGTCTGCAGTTCCAATGGATTATCATTATTTTCAGACCAATATGGACGAGTAGTCGGATTAGATGACGCAGTACTGCGGTAGAAAATGGAGAGAGGCTGTGATAAGGACTTTGGTCATATTCTAGTTTCCAAGGTAACATACCAGCATTAGCCTGGTGTGATTGATAAATAACCTTGGGCAATCCTCAGTAATAATAAGCGGGCGCTGGAATCGAGAACATGACCTCATGATTTCAAAGTGAACGCTCTACTAACTGAAACTGAGGCTCAAGAGAATCTCGAAGTAAACATTGATAGTTAGATGACCATCTCTGATCATATTACTCCTGTCATAAAACAATCTATAAATCGGTCTTCTTTACCGTCTTATGGCAATTACTTAACTTGCCCTTCTACAAAGACTTTGTTCCTTCGAAATTGGAGTAAGGCTATTAAGTTGTCTAGCCTCAAACTTTTCGGCACTGGATTTTTCCAGCAATTGTTTCTGTAGTCGTTTTACGCTACAGGATATCTACCACTCCAAGCACAAGTAAACAATATCTTATAAACTTCATGAAAAACTCCTCTCCCCGAAAATTCGAAGAAAAAATGTCGATATATATATGAAAAACAATCAACGGAAATTTTAGAACTGGACCAAACTGGTATGAACTTCATTTTCGTATTCCTACTGGATCAACAAGAAACAATCACCTTTTTTGAACACGGTGTTTCGAAAGTGATTGTCGTAAATTCATTGCATTCCTGAGGTTAAAACAAGAAAAAAATGTTAGCGTGAAGTCAAGAACACGTGTACTTTCGGATACAAAATTTCGCGAGATATCATCATCATAAATGGCTTCACGTACCGGCCAATAATGAAGAAAGAGGTGTTAGTTTAGCCAAACCGTAATCGGAGAAGTACCCAATACGTCTAGTGTAGTGATAATGAATAGCGATCTGTTCAGAAGTGAAGCTACATTTAATTCGACGATAAGACGCTTTTTTATGCATGTCAACGTTAATTTCTGATATCTGATTTCGTTATGTGTTTGTTAATTTTGTTTATTATTAAATACTTATTGTTTTTCTGATAGTGTTAATATAATTTAATAAGTATGGTTACCTCCACCGAGGACGACGCAAAATCCAGACGGCGTCCAAATCTACAGATTAATACAATTTTATCTGAGATCCAATATAAAAATTTCGTTCCTGCCTTAACAGATTCTAAGATCTGTTTTCTGAAACAATCCTTTAACACTATATACAGGTACGCACACCTATTTTTGCATAGATCTAATAGAATATATAGAAAGAAAAGTGACAAATTAATTTAATTCGCTCTGCTTATCTAAGTTGGATGTTCCCTTTCCATTTTATTTTTCTAGCTAAACTGGAAAGAAAGTTAATTAACTCGTATGGAAAGATATGTCGACTCCAGAAGCTAAGGAATACAAGTGCCATCGACGAATAAAAACGTTCGAAGCAATCTTTCATATATAACCCGAAATATAGTGACCTGAAACTATCATACTTTGTACAAGAATACCTTGAACCTTAATGTGTTCATGTACACAACATGACAATTTTGTGTCGCAAATATATCATGTTATATATTAAAGGTTGCCTGGAACTTTCTTTTATTCGTAAATGTGACTTGTATTCATTGGCTTCTGAACTCCTCATATTGCAAGGCTTCATAAACAAAATATGAATAGCGACCGGAAGGCACAGAATAAACTAGATGTGGTGAAAGCTGGCTCAATGAGATCTTCTAAAGATAAGTTTAAAATTTAAAAGCAGTATTTGTTCATTATTTGGACATTTCAAGGACACACATTACGAATGCTTACATGATAAACCAGAGGGATTGTTAAAGTTTCTAGGAATCAGAGGCGGATGTACATTCCAAAAGAGAACAGTAGACATACGGAATGCATGCACGCATGAACTTGTATCAAAACGTTCCGTGATACTGATATTGGTAACACTAACATATGAAATACTATTCAACCATTATATTACATTTCAGCTAAACTATTTTTCAGTGATAGGTATCATTTATATAGAGTATTACATAAGACTAATGGAAACTGACGTCAATGGCGTTTGAACCACATTGAAAAGTCTCAATTTATCTTCTTTTTCAGTGGGCGAACATGTCAGGAGATGAATGGCGATCATTGTCCTCAATTGAAATTCTGGCCGAAGCATTCGTTGCATGGTAAAGATGAAACACTTGGGGAAATCTGAATTATCGTAGAATATATGGACCCAAGATACGTTTTGAAGACCTTCGAATTGAAAGACAAGCAAGGCGTCCGTTTAATCAACGTAAACTAAATTTCTGTGTCATTAGAGAGATTATCAATCAAAGATGTTAAATAATGAAAATTCAGATTTTATATTAAAAGAAAAATAGGTTATACAAAGACTGGTATTCTCTTAAATATTCTAACCCTCGAAACAAAATTTAAGAGAAACTGGAAAATGTAATAAAGGAATGGTTATTTAGATTATGCAAAGTCATTCTTACCAGCCATTACAGTTAAGTGCACAAGTACGAGTCCTGACACGTCATAGCCATTAACAGACCGCCACCATGTGCCCTATTAATTAATCTTAATAAAGAATTATTCACTTGAGCCGGCGACCAGCAGAGACCCCTCAGCAGATGGGGCCCGGGGCGAGGGCATCACTAGGACCACATATACCAATTGCACTAAGGGTCAGTTCTACAATCCACCGCTAAAATTCTTTTCAGCGCTAAGTTGAGGCCAACACTCATGGGCCAAAATCAGACTTGGCCTAAATTTAGCGCTGATTAGAAGTTTAGTGGTCGAATGTAGAATTGACCCTAAATAATATTTTTGCCTGCTACTCTATTCCTTTTGTTTATTTCTTTGAACCAGAACAAGGGCAGATATAAAAAACAGAGTCCTATTTAATTTTTGTTGTATTTGTGAAATAAAATCCATGCTATCTACATGTCGAAATATACGAGGGGCATATAAAATTTCGGGTTCATTTCGGGTAACCGAGGATGGGATAAACTTGAGGGGAGAATTGAGGTAATTCTGAAGTGTTCGAAACGCAGGTGTTGTATGATAGCTTAAGAATTCGAATCAATAACGGACACGCGAATAGAACAATTTGATACAGCACTCTAGCATATCTGACACCTAAATTTTGGAAAACTCGGACTGTTCAAACACAAAGTAGGTAGCGGTTATGATAGCTGCAACTGACGAGGAAATGTCAACACTGCCATTGGCGTCAGTTGTCACAAGTCCACAATAGAGAACACGACATTTATAACTTGGATGAGGTATCAAAATTCGAATTTTTTATTTCAAGCACAGCCGGGATGCAGTGGGGAGAAAGGATGATGAAAGTAACCAGTGCCTATCTTGGCATATGTCTGAGATAACTGAGGAAAAACATAAACTGCAATCAGAATGGATGGCAGCTGGGATGCGATCCAAGCTTCTTATCCATTGTACACATTATTCATACCAATGAACGGTATCTGTTCAAGATTACAGTGGAACTGAATCTATCAGCTGATTTCCCTGATAAAGTGCCGAGTTCTGCACCTTGTTTTTAGACCAATTTCATTCATAATATTTCCTCGGTGCTATCATGTTTTATTTTACATCAAGACTCTCTTGTCCGTTTTAAGTGAATGAAGTGAGCCAGATAATCAATAGAATAGAAAGGAATTTTAGTTAAATGGATACACTGACATACACTTAAGATATTTCCCATATCTATTCGGCATGTGTTATTTTCTATCTACTTTTATAAGCATCTTATGTGTATACAGTATTTGATGTCTTATTGTGTTGTATTATTATTATTATATTGTCATGTTCAATGAAAAATGGTGTTGGTTCTATTTAGGTGAAATCAACAAATAGTATGAAGGTTCACTATCTGTAAAAAATATAGAGGTTTACTTGCATGCTGATGATTGTCTTTTATTCTGCTACTCTAATTCTTTAGATCAATTAACTCATACTATTGAAACTAGCATCCCGAGCGTGCTTAACTGGTGTAACACAAATTATATAAAGTTAACACAACAAAAATACGAGAATTAATATTATCAACGGACAACTGCACAAGTTCCATAATTAATAGAGAACTTCAGATTGGAAACGATAAGATATTTACAAGCAATTCGTTGAAATATTTACACATACCCATTCACTCTAAACTTTCCCTTACGCAGCATGTTAGAAAGGTATCCTCCAATGCTGCGCCGAAAATCAAGATTTTTTTGTACATAAGCAATTATCTACCCATAATCTACAGAATCAAGTACTATACCTCGTTTAGGCCTATTCTTGAGCACTCTGGAGCAGTTCTGTACGGAATCAATTAAACCAACGCAAAAACAGTATTGAAAGAATGCAGAAATGGGCTATTCGGATTATGCGGAAAGCTCCGCTCATACTCTTGACCTCCAAATGTAACGAATCAGTGTTGTTGCCTATCCTTGAATCTAGAAATATATACCTTTTCTTGGTACAAGTGCACAAAGCTATTTATTCGGCACACCACCGAACACTAAGTGAATTCATGCCTATTTCCGACAATAAGTTTTATAGTAGTTTTCCTTCTAATAATTCTAACAATGTTCACATTCCGAAGTGCAATAAGACAAATTACGGCATGTCTTACTTGACGAGCAAAGTTTGGAAGCAACTTCACATTGAACTGAAAAAAGAGGGAACTCTAAATACGTTTAAAAGGAAAATCAGGTACGTAATATATGACTACTGAAAATTCTTACCTTAGACCATCACTCACCCACTCATTCAATTGTATTTTTTCGGATTTTTCAATTATTCACTATTAACCAAATGTATTATTTTGCTGTTTTATCAGGCTTTCCTTCATCATTGTGTTACTGTTATTATACTTTACCCGCATATCATAACCATGGACATGCATATGGTACTTATTTTGTAATTTTCTATATTGTTTTATGCTTTTGCATTATTTTTTTGTACTTTTATCATGCTTTTGTTATTTGTTACTGAAGGGTAATAGTGGGGTGGCCCGGAACCCAGTCAGTTCAAATTGATGCAAAAGTCACATAGACGGCGGCTCGTTACGCTTTTCTGAAGAACACAACTCTCTTTAAATGTAATGGAACGCTTAAATTGGCAGTACAAGAGGAACTTACTTACGTTATTATACGAGAACCTAGACTCACAAATGAACTACCGGGAATTAATATTAGGGTATAGCTAATATTAATTAGCGTATTCCTACTAGTGGTATAGTGAATTTGGAGTCAGTTCTTAACAAAAGGAAAAGGTAAGGAATTGGCTATGACCGGTTGTCAATTTAGTATAAAGAACGAAATTTCTTGAAAGTTGAAACAAGGTGCGAGAGGCGAGATATATTCGTGCGAGAGTATGCAAGACTGTCACTCTAGTCTCGCTTCTCGCATTATTCACTCTCGTTTCGCCTCGCAGTTACATACGTTAAAGCCATCTCGCTCTGGCTTTGCAGTGAAACACTGCTCATTATGCAATATCCTCTATTCTCCGGTCGCCGTGCACCGTTTCCACCCGTACGTCTTTTTTAAAACATTCTTTTCAAATACACGCAATTTATGTTCAGTTGTCAAGGTCGTACTCAAACTTTCGTAAGCACAAAACTTTACTGACAGAATAACCGTTCTGTATATTTTCAGTACAATCATTGTTGATACTAAGCGCTAAGCTATGAGTTTCTGTACTGAGTAGAAGCATGCGCCACGCTATGCTAAGCGAAATTTTATTTCTTCCGTTACCTCGTTCGTTACGTACTTCCAAGTATTTTAATTTGTTTGCTTTCTCGTTGATGTCTCTATTTCCTTTATACACTAAACGGACCTTCGGCTTGTTATCGGGACGGGCGTAAGCCATAATGCTCTCTCCGCCTATACAATTAACTTGATCTTATCTTTACTTTATCGTCTTGTTATCTTGTATCTCTATGAGCACCCATAGACCTATCTTATCGCAAGCTTTTACTAAGACATCAGTGTTCGTTTCTAGTGCATGCATATCACCCCCTTTCAAATCTGCATCATCACATATACGAAGAGTTGGTGCAAACTATTCAATGATAGTCCCTTTTTGTTCTCTTTTCTTTCCAGAATCGCATATTATACTTCTTCATTAAACATTAGTGGTGCAAAGTATAATATTGTTTGAATCCACTGCGGATCTCGAAACTATCTGACATAACATCTAACATAACAAACTATGTCACATTGGTATGACAACTGACATACACACGACATCTGACATATGACCTATACATATTCTGACTAGGAGGCAGAAGTAGCTGAAAGAGTATTTTCGAAACTCCAGATCGTACCAGGTTATTGTATAGATTTGTCTCTTTGGATAGGATCAAATGCTTTCGTGAAATTAATGAACAACTGTTGAATCGTTCCATGGTGTTCCCATGTCCTTCATAATATTTCGTTCGGAGCTCACTTTAACAAGAGCTGTACGCCCAGCCCTTAGAAACTTACCAGTTCGTATAGAATGTTAATATCAATTCAATCAATCATAATTGTATTTCAAACAAATTTAGTTATAATACAATCACATTGTAATGTGAGTTAGGTAGAGGTCTTAGTGAAAACCACCAAAATATAACTGCTTTTGTTTTTTTATAATTTAGAAGCCTGCATCTAGATAAATGGCTGGTTTCTTTATTCATACTCTCTGCATTCATTTAATGCCCCAGATTGTTTCAAGCAAAGATGGTAGGTGATATTTCAGATTTGAATTGAGCGATCTCGATTTGCTGGGTCGTTTTAAAACTGGTGACTATGAGATAGACGGGGTCTTTTTATTTCGTTAGATGTTTACATTGTAAGAATTGATGGTAGGGCCTCAAAACAAATACTGAAGCGGGAAGTGATTTCGATTTTAGATACTCGACTCATATAGTAACTATATAGGAGAAAGATTTCTTAGTTATCTGCCATTTTTATACTCATGTTGATTTCATGATACATCTTCAATATGTAGACATTGCGGGGATTCTTTGCGCTTGTGTTCCTTAAATTTAATTTCCCAGTTATTAGTTCTATTTCAATAGTTTAAATTTCTCTTTGTAGCTCCGTAACACTCCGCTATTTGGTACTATCCCCAGCTACGGGTTGAGAAACACCATTGTATTACAATAATCTGAATAGATTCAGAATGCTCAAGAATTCGGTGTTTTAAAATCCCTGAAGATCTGATAAGTGAACTAAGGAATAGACTAAAAAAATCATTTTTTCATCTGTCGGATAAACAGGAAGTGACCGTAGCTTAATACACGAAATATATTTTCCTGTGCATCATATTTTATATAAAAAAGCATAACTTAGAACAGTATCATGGTAGATGTTACGTAACATAACAGATCCAGGAAGTGCAAAATATGAATAGAGCACTCAAAATATTATGTAATTTTAACCTT
>JAGDQP010014723.1:0-10728 GCA_022664845.1 Lepisma saccharinum | reverse complement strand
AATATGTAGACATTGCGGGGATTCTTTGCGCTTGTGTTCCTTAAATTCAATTCCCCAGTTATTAGTTCTATTTCAATAGTTTAAATTTCTCTTTGTAACTCCGTAACACTCCGCTGTTTGGTACTATCCCCAGCTACGGGTTGAGAAACACCATTGTATTGCAATAATCTGAATAGATTCAGAATGCTCAAGGATTCGGTGTTTTAAAATGTCTGAAGATCTGATAAGTGAACTAGGGAATAGACTAAAAATTCATTTCTCATCTGTCGGATAAACAGGAAGTGACCGTAACTTGATACAAGAAATATATTTTCCTGTACATCATACTTTATATAAAAAGGCATGACTTAGAACAGTATCATGGTAGATGTTACATAACATAACAAATCCAGGAAGTGCAAAATATGAATAAAGCACTCAAAATATTATGTAATTTTAACCTTGTACCTGTTGTTGATAGAGCTGAATGATTACTCTTCGAATAATTACCTTCTTCCTATATACATATATGTCTGGTATACGTAATCCATTAAATTGTAATTATACTTGGTAAGTGGAGTATTCTGGGCATATTTGAAAATAATGAACAATACTGAAAAAAAAAAAAAATAGAAATTATTTCGAGAAATGTGGTTTGAGAGATATGACATGTCTCTAACTACTGCATAATTTTCGTCATTATTAAAACATTTATAGAAGACCAGTGCCTGTGTATTAGGGTATATTGAAAAAAAATATTTTTTCAAAATCGATATCCCATTGTACGGGAAAAGTTGTGGTTTGCTATCGTACTGACATGGTTGAATAAAGAATGTTCTGCGTCAACTTTCTGTACATTTGGCTCAAAGTTGGCGACATTATTAAAATTTTAACTCTTCTCGACCTACCAAACAGGATAACAATTTTTGTGTTGCATGCATCGTAGACATGATATAACACAGTACACATATTTCACCCGCCCAACCCAGGGGTGTAAATACTATGGCGCAAAACAACGCAATGCGGGGAAGGGTGTGATGGACCCTTCATCCTAAGCTCTCATTTTCTTCCAGGGAAGCCATAAAATATAGCTACGTCTCTGGTCCAACCATACATCCTAGATACACTATTCTTGCACGACTCAGGGCCAAAAACTGTCCGGCTTTGCTCGACAAATTTTTTTAGAACCGTAATAGTTGTCATTCTGTCTCTAGTATATAGGCCTTATTCGAATTTCTTACGTATGTTCATTATTGCTTCACTGTTCAGAATTTTCTTGTCTATCCCCTTCATCCTTTTACGGTACGCCAGTTATCATATCACAAACGGGAAAGTATTTCAGTATTTTTAATTCTCGCTCAGACATTAATAGATTAAAATATGTTATTTCTTTATTTCAATTATAATTTCAAGGCGAAATTAAATTGTTTTGCATTTCGTTCCTTTGTTATTCTTTCCAGACTTGGAGGACTTACGAATGTGTGTATAAACAAGTGTCCGTTCATCTGCGTCTCTTAAGGGATGGGCTTCGACTACTACGCAAGTGTAACCAAGCTAGTTATGCAGTTAAGAACTTGCAGTGTCGTTCGAGTATATCGTAACACTTGCTCACAGTTTCACACTAGCAGTAGCGTCGCCAGGTAAAAAAGTTGCTGGGTTGTCTCTATACCAAATTTAGTGTATCAGTATTTACTGTACATATCTCGTTTCTTTGTACAGGTTCTCTGTCTATGTGACTGTCAGTGTACCGCTCTTGTATACTGTGTAGGACATAGGGCCTTATCTGCGTGTGTGTAGATGTGTAAACTTCTTATAAAATAAGTTTCAAAGTCTTTTGGGTCCATCTATCTTAGTAATAGTCTTTTGAAGGAACAAATTGTCTAGTCATCCATCCAAGAATTGATCGGGCCAGCTGCTGCTTGCCTTGTAGTCTGTTTTGCTTCAGTGGTATGTTCAGTGGAGTTTCTTGATCCAGGACCTGGACCATCTGTCACGGTCACAGCGGATGATCTCATCCAACATATGAATGATATCATTCAACAGGATCGATGGTGTACGGTGGAGTACATTGCATAGACGAAAGGAGTAAATCACGGCACGATGTTTAATATCATAGAACTCTGCCTCCAGTATCGGAAGGTGTCCGAACAATGGATTTCCCACTCTCTGACCGCAGAGCAACACTGTTTTGCATATGAATGGCACTAGGGATGCTCTTCGGATAAAACTTGAAAGGTCTGTGTCGAATTGTCACAGGAGCTGAATTGTGGGTAATGGAGGGTATTCGAAACATATCTGCGGTGAAATCTTCTGAATGACTGAATTTTTACTACTCCTTTTATGTTACAAAGGCTGTATCTGAAGTAAAGGCATGTATATAGACTTGAAAACAGTCGGTACAAATCCAGGCTTATCAGTCTACCAGCTATGGACGCATTTTATTTCATGGGGTAAGAATAAACATACTCATCGTCGTCAAGAATTGGACGATAAAAATACGTGTTTTCTAGACATATTCTAACGTTGTACATGCCCACCAACGTTATATCGGACAGTTAATAACCTTTGAAAAGGTATTCAAATATCCCTTTAGAATAAACGTTAGTTTCGACGTCAAAAGTGGTCCATGAAAAAGAGATATTTTTTAAAATAAAGAAAGAAAGTATTCAATTAATGAAATATAGTTAAAAATGAAAATACAATTAAAACATATATTAATAAACATGTCAAATATATGGCCATTTGAACAATCATGTGCATAGTAGTGAAATTTTATCCTAGCGACTGCGAAAATATTTCGTACTCTTCAAAAATAGTATACTATTATATTTTTATTTGTCAATAAGTGTAAAATATATATTTAAAAAAAACATATATGAAGCGATATCTATGTTATATTTAAAAAGGAAAGTTGAAATGACTTCATGATTAACGCCCTATCAACGAAATAAACTGTTCGTTGAAACATAGTTTAAAACTCAACCTATTTTCAACATGCAAATGAGAAGATTATAAACGTAGTTAATTTTATTATAACTGCATTTAAGTACATTGTTATGCAATTAACTTAGAAGAAAACAAAAAAAACTAAAAAAAAACATGAAGCGTAATCTACAGTATAGTTCAATGCAACAGTTAGAAACAGGTTCATATTAACGGTAAATGTTTATTTCATAAAGCACAATACTATAATTGAGGCGTATGCGAGAACATACGTCTATGTCACATTCCGGTCTAAGAGGAGTTATTTGAGAAACAAAATGTATATGATGTGTTCTTCATATCTATTTGCACTTGGCATGAGCATATTGCAGCAAATAGCCGCAGCATTCAGAAATTTCTGGAGGAAAATGCATTACATGAACCATGAAACAAAAGTCTATGTTCCCTTGAGTGAGCGCATACTTAAACAGTACGGATGGGCAAAAATAGCGTAGCGGCTATTTTTTCACTGCTACTTTGGCTAAATTGCTATTACTGCTACTACTGATGAAGAGTAGTCCCTACTCTTACCGCCACTTTTCTCAAAACTTCGTGAAGGGTGTAAAGAACAGCACACCCATGCAAATAGCAGGTGGACGCTAATACTTCATTTTCTATTTCTAGGAGTCATTGTGGGAAGAAAATATCGGCCAGCTGAAGCCACATGTTTTCACTCATGACTGAATCATGAAGCAGTGCTCCATCAAATAACAATAAGAAGCCCCCGATAGCAAGCGACTGCTTAGATCTTTGACTAGAGCGTCGGACAACTAATCCGGTAGCGTGGGTTCGGTTCTCGGCGGAGTGATGATTTTCAGAAAAATACCTCTTTTTATAACTATACGCATTTTCAAATTATCTAAAGTTTACTAACCATTGGCAGGGTTACGCTGATTCAGGTTCGGTGTTGTTTAATAGACCACGCGATTTATTCTAATTCCCAGTAACTGTAACCGTTGGTTCAGGCGTCGAATTCAATCCCGAACGAGTTGTCTTTTTTCTTCTATGTCCATTATCAGCAGAAACAAACAGAACAGTACTTTCTTAATGTTAAGTTTCATTACACCATATAATATTATTTTGTGTGTGATGGTAACGTCGCTGCCTTCGGATCTGACATGGGTAGTTACGCGGGTTTGAAACCCGCAGCTCAGTAGTAGAGCGTTGACTTAGCTTTCAGGAGGTACGTTCAATCCTAGTGGCTGACCGTTCTGACTGAGATTGTCAGGGGTTTTCCTGTTACACCAGGACAATGCCAGATGACACCTTTAACTTATACTCTGGATGACACCTTCCCGCATCCTCCCCCTTCACTATCCCGGCTCGAGTCTTAGATGCGTGAAAGTCAGAAATAAAATATTCGAACTCGAAACCTGCGGTAGAAGTTTTTCCAGGGTATCCCTCAGATTCAGGAAGGGTATGCTGCGATGTAATGCAGTTCGATTTGTTGTAGAATTGGTTGGGATTTTCCGCTCTCTGTAAAATTCTTCACTGGCTCTGTTTACAGAGATTTTGGAATATAGAAAATCCCCAATTACCGTATAATTCATACCTCACTAATTCATTCCCCTCTGTGAAAATCGTAAAAATCGAACACTACGCCAAGTAAGGCTCTTGCCGATACTTCCTTTATTTCTACCTAACTCATCCTGGCCTGAGCCAAAGATGCCTAAAGCTCATAAATAAACTTAATCCGAAGCAATTATTACGTAATACCTATTTTTATTAGTCTGCTCGTTTGCACTGTCAAATAATTCTCATTTAATTATTAAGTTTTAATCATTTTTGTACCAATTATTCGCGAAGAAACTACGAGTATGTAACTTAATCTCTGTAGGCTCCGATAGTTAGTTATAATAATTTACTGACAGTTATAATATGAACTACTCTATCAAGTCCTAACGGCATTCTATACTCTACTGTTTAGATAAAAAGCTACAGAAAATTAAGTTAGTCTAAAATGGTGCTTTTGCACAGTTTTAAAGTCGGAAACAAATAACTCCCGTTTAGATTTTCCCTAAAATGCTAGTATTTTAACTGTTATTTCAAAATAATAGCTGCTGCTATCACTTCTACGAAAAAGTATCCGTTTTGCTCATCACTATTAAACAGTGTATTGGATTGATAGAACAAAAGTCTATGTAACAACATTCAGCGCCACAACGCTCTGTGAAAGGGTTTCAACTTCCTTGCCGTTTTTCTCAATACAGGCAAAATGTAACATAGACATTTCTCGCTCTTACGCGTTAAACTTTCAACAATTTTATAGATATGTTATCTTCAAAGTCCTTGCTCACACGCATATTATCTTAATAGTTTTTTGCCTACTGCTATACAACATGTTAAAAATGATACAATTATATTTGAACCTAGTAAGAAAAATGGGATATTTTAACTATACAATTAATATTGTAATTAATTATTTTAAGTCGTATTAAACCAAAATAAACAGATTGGGGGAAATGATAGCAATATTGTGAGTTGCGAAGGTGGGAGGACAAAACGGTTTTATCCTCCACTGTGATCTGTAATGATTTAAAAGTTCCACATACGTAATAAAGGTTTAATGGCTGACAGGCTATTTTGCTGAGTCCGTGATGAGAGAACACTGGCAGTCGTTAAAGTCTATGGACTACGCTTGCTCGACTTTACGTGCCAAAGAGATTATCAAATTGAGCGAACGGAGAAAGACCAATCTAATGATCACTGCTCAAAAATAACCAATATAAATTCTTGTAAATTAATAAGATATTATAATTTTGTTAAAAAATATATAAGAAAAACTGCATTTAAATTCATTTCTTTTGAGGAAAGCTTTGCTGAAAGAAGCATCATGTGATGAAAGTAATGAGTGCCGAGGTGGTTGCAAAGATGTTACGTAATGCAGTCATAATAAAGAAATTTCCCTCGCGTGTAACCATCTCTATAACATGGACACTGAATGCTTAAGAGGAAGTTACATAAATATAATTTCATGAACCAATGTCAGATTTTATCTAAGATATAAGGGATACCAAATTGTACTAAAGCAGGTGAATATACACGTTTCCGGATAGACAGGAAGAGAGAATGGACTATATAATCCCCCAAAGAACCTATACAATCCATTCGCTCTTTTTCCATCAGGGACATAACATCAAACTGAAGCTGCTGCTTTAGATTGTAGTTTTCTTCGAAGAGAAAGATGCTGTCTACGTCCATCAAATGGATCACCTTCTTCGTCCTTCTGGCTACTTTGCCAACCGAAGATTTGGGTGTGGAAACAGCGGTAAGCCATCAACTTCCTTCCCTAACTAGAATTGGAGTATGATTAAAATAGTCAATAATTTAATAACACGGAATGGTAATTGTATGGTTGGTAGAAAACAAAAGTTTGTTTCATCCAAGTAATGTTTGTTTTCGACGAATCTCCCGGGATGAATATTTATTTATGATCATTATGTATATGGATAAATTATAGATAGGAAATATTAACTGAAAATTGCATAAAATGAGATACATTTGTGCTAAAAAAATTACACCAAATTTACAGGGTACTTAGGATAATTAAGGACATAAAATTTATACTCCATAGTTTCCTTCCTACTGATGTATTTGCGTTATTATTCCAAGTGCATCGTGACCGAATATAACTTGACCTATCGGACGAAGAGGAGCTCTGGTTGTTGCCGTATGCCCAGAACACGGTCGTTTAGAGATTATGCCATTTTCAAAATTTGCCATATTATTTGTGCACGAACTACGAAACGAGTTTTAAGCTTCCAGAGGATATCCGGCTTCAGTATCTAACCGAAAGCTGAACTTTTGCCTTCGGCCACAATCAGAACGTCCGAGTTTTATGGGCCGCGGTGGCTCAATTGGTAGAGCGCTCACCTCTGGTGCCAGCGGTCGTAGGATCGCTCCATGCTCATACCATGTGGGTTTTGTGGTGGACAAACACCCTATGCGTGTGGTGTAAAAACACCAATTATTTCCATCATCACTCATGCGGCCTGAGCCAAAGTTGCCTAAAGGTCTTAAAAACTAAATTCAATATCCGAGTTTATACAACACTGCAAAACATGATTGCTGATAACGACATAAATTTTAATACGACAATTGCGTTAGGTCTCCAGGTTTTAGGGTAAAATCAATCGTGTGGTGCAAGAGAACCTGCGCTGCAAGTCATATGTGATGAGGAGAGATTACTTCATGTTTGCGGGAACACACTAAACTCGCCTGCTACTTGAAAAGCCTTTACTCAACAAGGTGCACAGCCAAGAAGAACATGGAATGCTCTGTTCTCTGCATGATGAGAAAACTTTCGGTCAGAACCAAATGGTGAACAGATGAAATGACAGATTGTTTTGTGCAGTTCCTTCAGATTATCCCTATGGTAATGTATATCAGTTTTCCAGCAATGGTGATGGTGTTGGGAATTATAAGTGTCGAGGGAATTGTCACGCTTCCCACTTGTTTTAAGCAATGTCTTCGCATTATTGCTGCCGCCTACATTGAGGTGCTAAAAGAGCGTTTAAGCCATGTATAGACGGTATGACCAATAGACGACCATACGTGTTTGAGCAAGACTCCACATCTGCCCACACGGCTCATAGTACCCAATAAAGTCAGCCCTAAAATGTCCACGATCGCATGACATCAAAATATGTGTTGTTCTCACTGACTCGATTTAAATCCATGTGTGTAACGTTTTAGAACGTGAGACTAATTCACAAAGCAGTACCACCTCTCCGCAGACCACTTTTGTCCAGATAATGTCCGAAGTGAATAGAGTTTACGTAATTCGCACGTGTCGCCGATTCATGTCACGCATGGAAGCCATCATTGCAGCCTAAGGTGATTTTATCGAATGAAAATGCAATTAAGCTCATTTTGTACACTCCTTCACATTTTAATCACAATATATTTGGAAATTTGTTAAACAAATCTGTTTTATTTTGTACGCTCATATATGTCCTCAAATAACGTACGCGGCGTGTATGCTATACCAAGCATTATAAACAAACGAATAAATGTATTTTGTGTTTGCCCCCCAAATTTACTCTAGATTGGTTTCGAAGTTCATGTGTTACTATTAGACCTGCATATTTTTCGAATCTTTTTTTGGTAATATATAAAATATATATTAAAAGCTAATTTTATATTAAAGTGCATGAGTAAAATAGAAGTCCAGCAAGTAGATTTAACCATATTTTGCAAGTTCCAAAAAATCCTTGACGTTTATTGGGTATTGAGGAAATGATAGATAACCGTACACTTTGCGGAGTTTGTAACTTAAGATCATCTGCGATGAGAAGAATGATTGGGGAAATATTGCTCAAATATTTAAATTTATTTGATGAGTTTGGTAGCAATGTTAAACAACTTTACTCTTGTATTTCTGTAAAAGAACCAGAAACAATGTACTCTGAAGAACCAAGGGTGGTTATTTCGCAGAGGATTTTCTGCATATTATTAAACATCTCTGAAATATTGTTTCTTAACTCAAAGCGTGAATAAAGATAAGATTCAGGCTGTAGTTTAACTTCGTAAAGACGGCGTTGTCTGCCTTTAAAACTGAGTTGTATATGTTTCTGCTTTTTAACCCAAAGCACGTCATCTCTGAATTCTGACTATCATTAAGTTGAATTTCAAACCTGTACTTGTTCTTCCGAATTTTTAAATAGGGCTGTGTACTTGTTATGAATATATATTTTCTCTTATTTTTGCAAAAATAAAGTGCAGAGTTTGGTAGCAAAGTTAAACATTTCCTTTTTTGCATTTTCCTTTAAATGAGAGCCAGAAAATATGTACACTATAAACCATAGTAATCTATTGGCCAATTTGTTTGTTGACATCGAAATATCTTTTTCTAACCCAAAACGTTTCTAATAATAATATTAAGGCACTCCGTTTACACAAGGAAGTTCATTTGGTTAACTTTGAAACTGATTTAGTGTATGGCATATTTCTGTATGAGTTGCAGTTGCTGAAATCTAGGCAAAGGGGTGGGGGGAGGGTAGACAAATATAGAGACGGAGAATAGGGCCTACTAAGCAATTGAAAAGAGAAGTTGAAAACCAACGTCGTAGTTTGTCCCACCGTTTCAGACAATGCCGAATTTAACGGCGTATGGCGTCTTTCTCTAATCGACTTGTACCGAGATCTAAGGAATGGGAAATAGAGAATACTAGTCGATTGAAATGGATATACCAGTTTTAGAGTCAAAGTGATACTTTTCACCTCCGTCTTAATCCATGAAGAAACCAACATTGCTTGGCTCATCTATGACTCACCTGTAGTTACTGTGATCTAGGTGGAAGACAGACAAAAAAACAGATGAAGAGTACTAAGCATTGGAAATGACTTTCCAGCTTTAGAATCAAACTTATAATTTTATCCACCGTTTCAAACCATGAAGAATCCAACAGTGTAGAGTCCATCTCTGTCGGACTTAAGTTTCTGAGATCTAAGGGAATGGAGCATGTAGATTGAGAAGGATCTACCTACCCGTCTAAGAATCAACATAATAGTTTTATCCCGTTTCAAGCCATGACGAATCCAACGGTGTATCACTCATCTCGGTCTGCCTTCTAGTTACTGGGATGTAGGTAGGGGTGGACAAACATACAGATGCAGAATACTAAACAATTCTGCAGAAAAGGACCTGCAAGATTTAAAATCAAAGTAATATTTTTCCCACCGTTGCAGATCGTGACGAAACCGAAAGTATCTAACTCACCAAATTCGGACTTGTAGTTACTAACAACTTGACAGAATAGACAATCACAGAAATGAAGATTACTGAACTATTTAAAGGAACCTACCAGCTTTGGAGTTAGTTTCATAGCTTTTCCTACTGTTTTACACAATGACCAATGTTATGGCGTATGGTTCATCTCTGTCATACTCGTAATTACTCAGATCTAGGAGAAGGATGAATGAGAAATACTAACCTATTGAAAGATGTACCAGTTTTAGAATCAAAGTCATAACTTTCCCCACCATTTTAGACCATAGCGAATCTAGCAGAGCATGACTGATGGTGCAGTTAATGTCGAGGGTGCAGTTAATGAGATTTAGTGAGAGGGAAATAGAGTATACTACGCGACAGACAAGGAAAGGCCAGTGTAGGGGTCAAAGTCATAGCTTTTTTACCATTGGTTTAGAGGTATATACCTATCGAAAGTTAGGTAACTCATTTCTGTCGGACATGTAGCTACTGAGATCTAGGAGCATGATCAACGGTGAATACTGAGCGATTGAAGAGGTCTTGCCGGTTTTAGAGCCGTAGATATCTAGTTATCTTTGTCATTTTGGGCCATGACGATTGCAACGGTTTACGGCACCACATCTCTATTTGACTGACAGTTATTGAGAGCAAAGAGACTCATACAGATGGAGAATACCGAGCGATTAAAAAAAATTGCAGGCTGAAAACCAAAATCGTATTTTTCCCAGCGTTTAAAACCATTACAAATCAAATGAATGATACCGCCACACCCTTGAAATTCTCGACAACACCCCCAACGTAAAAAAATTACAGTGAAAAATTTATATAAACCGTGCACAACTCAACTTACACCCTGCTAATTTTGACTTTACACCTACACAACAATAGGTTTGGCGGCCATTTTGTATCCAGGATGGCGACGTTTTCAAAATGCTGTAGGATTCTCCTTACCTACTCTCGATAACACCTTTATGCCAAATTTCGTAGCTCTAGCTCAAACGGTGTTGGAAATGGATTTTCCGGGTTCGCCAATTTGGATCAAAATTGCGTCTCTG
>JAGDQP010014722.1:4572-44454 GCA_022664845.1 Lepisma saccharinum | reverse complement strand
TATATATATATATATATATATATATATATATATATATCTTATAAATAAAATACCAAATTTGAGAGAAAAACAAAAAAAGCACAAAAACGAAATTTTATTCTGAAAAACGAAAATAGAGGTTTGATATTTTTAAAGCTTCTTTGATCAAAACAAAAATTAAAATTTCGCTGGGTTAAAAAGAAAACGATAATCGATTTCGGAACTCTGAATCAGAATGGCAAGCCCTGTGTATGAACTACACAGCCAAAGAACTGAAATTTATTTATTTACGTATTTAAGGCCTTTAGGCAACTTTGGCTGAGGACAGACGGAACCGAAGAGTTTATTAGTTAGTAGGATGTCTAAATTACAAGGATTCAATTTCTGATTTTACAACTAAAATTTATTTATTTATTGAAAATAATATCACACACGAGTTGTCATACGAAAGGCTTACATCAGGATTTTCAGTTTGGGTGGAGGGTGTGAAATCAAAATTGGGAGGATGTAATTGGAGTTTTACACCCATTTTTTATCGTAATATTTTTTGGCAGAATCACTGGTCATACGTTGTACACTGTATCAAATATTGCCAACGGAAATATCAGAAGCCAATGAACGAGGATATGATACTTAATATGAAAGGACAGTTTTTAAAAGAGGACAAAATAGTTCCCGAAGTCAAAATTTCGCGATCAAATATTGTCTATACCGCTTTCCTCTGGTCGAATAATGTAGGCGTTGTTCCAGCGATGTGGATTTGTATAGCGAACAGACTGAATATTATATATGACATTAAAATTAGTTATACAGTGTGTCCACAAATATCCTCCGTGATTATAAACAAGTGTGGAGTCCAGTGTTCGATTTGTTATATTTTCAAAGGTGGAAAGAGTTTCTTCGACACGCAGAATACTGTATTCTATACGCACTTTATATCCCAGGTTTGGGAACATTTCGGCAAACAGACTGGAAACACTTTGCCAGAGAGGGTGAAATCCCAGCCATACCCCTTACAATTCGAACCCTGGTGGAGTCAATGTCTATGCCGACTGTGCATAAAATTGGTGTAACCAGGTCCTAGCAAGAGAAACTCGCAACATGTTTAAGCTCATCACGCGAGGATAAGGTTGATGATCCAAATGTTCACCTACGTCACCGACACCAAAGTATGATGCGTCGCTCGTGTCAAGCGGCGTGAGCCGCGGCGGTTGAGTAGTATAATTCTCGCCTCTGGTTTGGGTTTTCTCGGGTTCTCCCGTTTCATTCATTCCACCAATCCTCCCATCGTTATCCATTTGGCCTGAGCTAAAGTTGCCTAAAGGTTTTTTCTTCCATAAAATGCAAGTTGCCTGTGTATTGACGACATCAACGAGAGAAAATTTTGTGCAGGGCATTCCTCAGTCTAGCAATCTTATGTTGCCAACTATAAACACCTTTTGACTTAACTCTATCAATGAAATGTATAATCCGCTCTATGGTATAATCCCTTTAGCGGGTGTCTGTGAGGGGGAATACAAATATTTTGAGTCTTTTTCTAGCGACACCAATGTTGTATAGATACGACCAAAGACAATCGAGCCGCCGTAGCTCAGTTTTAGTGTGTTGGCGTAGCATTAAAGAGGTCGTGGGTTCGGTCCCAGCGGCCGACCATCTTGACTGAGGTTTTTCCAGCGTTTTCCTGTCGGATGACATCTTCCCGAATCCTTTCCCCTCCCCTATCCCGGCCTGAGCCTTAGATGCCATAAATAAAATTCAAAATTGACCAAAGACAATGGCTCCAATCCTGTTTATAAGCCTACTAACAGCCGATATTTGTGGGCAACATGTATTACGCAATGTGAATGACAAAATAAGGAATTTTTGAAGCTATGGTACACTACTTTGGATACGAAAAATACCTTCTCCTGCATGGCATAGATACTCAAAACGCTTTCTCGGAATCGAACGTTTAACACAGGACACCTATATATCATACATTCTTTCTTTTCCTTCTTTTTTACCTTATTTTTTGTTCGGCTGTTAAGTCATGAACAACGCGACTCATGCTGGTAACCGTTCGTGTCCATCCACTTCCGGGATGTTTTTCGTCAGCCCGCTTTTCTCCTCTACGATTCTCCTGCCTTCATTGTTGTGACCAGCCTGCATAATTTAAGGGAGTTTATCATTGATAGCATCAGAAGCCAGGAATAAATATTCAGATACAATACAATATATTAAATGCATTTCCGACAACAACAAAAATATTTTGTCCCTGTGAGAGACAACCATCGCGAAGTCTATGCGCATGAAAAAGAAGAAAAAAAAACTTCATCAACAGGGTTGCCGGTCCGATCGAGAAGTTAGACAATACTAACTGGCAGTGATGTAGTCCTATTTTTTTTTTACAGGGTATACGCTGTGAATCTTTTAGTTTATGAATCTTTAATCGGAGAATACGTTTTCATTAACTTTTAATTTATGTTTCATTAAATATGGGGGTGAAATAATTTAATTTCTACGAAAAAAAAATGCAAAATGCTTTGATTTCCAGTGAGGTACTAACAATGAAATTATATACATAATTTGTTGCATTTAGGGAAGGAGAAACAAGAAGATTGGTGAGACTTTCACAGAACTACGAAGCACAGTGCGAAATTCACCTCCTATCAGTTAACAATCAGGTACAATTCTATGTAATTCTCACTTGATCAGCCCGTTATGAGGTTTACTCCACACATCGAAAAGTCCACGCCTCACCGAAACCTCTCCAACGACACTTCAAGCACGTTTCTTGTATTAGTAGTTCCGCAGTTGAAAGATGTCGACGGCCTGACGGACGGACGATTTAACAGAAAAGTCACGAATTTCCAAGCGAAACTTCCATATAAGCAATGGAAAACTGATGATTTTTAGCACTCCTGTAAATAGCTATAAGCGGAGTACAAGGTGCTTTGAACTCGTCTCGCCGAGACCTTTACAACGACACATCAATCACCTTACTAGCCCTAGTAGTTCCCTAGTTGAAAGCTGTCCATTTTATGTTGTATTATTTTATATATTGCGAAGGCCCTTTTATAGCCTTATATATACAGGGTGTCCAAAAAGTCTGTTGCCCCCCGTGTATCTTCGAAACTACTGCGAATATGAGCAAACGCAAAAACACGTCCTTCATTATTTTGAGGGGCTTGAATTTTGAGCTATAAAGTCCACCCCAGACCCCCTCCCAAATTGGGGTACGGTGGGTCAACTTGAAAATTTCAAATAGCAAAGGGGTTCGAGTAATATGTCGTTTGAAAGGTCTCGACAAAAGAAATATTTTGCCGAAAGTTTCAAGTCGCTATGTTGACCCGATCCAAAATGGCGGCGGTCACATTTCGTTTCCATAAAGTCCGTTGCCACCCCGTGTATCTTCAAAACGACTGGGAATATAGAAAAAAACGCAAAAACACGTCCTTCATTATTTTAAGGTGCTAACATTTTGAGCCATAAAGGTTCCACTCCGTGTCCCCAAGGGGAAATAAACGGAGGTCAGGGTCTACGTGAAAATGCAAAATGACAAAAGTGGTCGAGTGATACGTAGTGTCAACGAGTTTGACACAAGAAATAATTTGGGGAACCTTAGAATTTCAAATTGTTCCATATTGCAAATAGCAGTAAGATGAATGTTCTAAAACGAAACTTCTATTCTTCACTCAGACAGCAAGAGGTCTAGAAGTTACTGTATCTAACTGTTGTTATGATTCCTTTCGAAGTTCTAACGTACCCACAAGTAAGCTGCTATGTTAGTCCATAGTTTTGTAATGCTAGGAACATTTCGAAACATTTTCTTTTTCTTTAATTTTCTTTATGAGAGTTTGCTAATGAATGTAAATTGTCAATGTTGTGAAGAGGTTACAAATGAGTTTTCCAGCGTGTTCCTACGTACATATCCAGTTACACTTTTATATTCTGGGGGGTCTGGGGTGGAACTTTTATAGCTAAAAATTCAAGCCCCTCAAAATCATGAAAGACGTGTTTGCTCATATTCGCCCAGAATCCAGATTTTTCAAAACCTGGAATCTGGATTTGAAATTCGGATTTAGAATCCGGATTCTTTCAAATCCTTGCGAAATCCGGATTTGGTCATCCCTAGTTGATGCAGTTAATGAAGGGAGATGCTTTTAACTAATCTAGGGAGATGCTCCGCAAAGTACAAGATCGACCAAGACAAGCGCATTAAGGCTCCTTTTCACGCTCCCATTCCATTTTTTCCGATTTTTGAAAACTGTGGAAAAACGACAGACAATATTATCATTTTGTAAAGTATGGAACGATGGTGGTTACGGAACTCTGTAATGTGAACTTAAAATTGTTTTAAAGAATTCAATTCTGGCTGATTTACACGAATGCAGCTTATCAGTGTTCGATTTGTCGGGGGTGGGGGGATGCCGGGGATTTTCCCTGGTTCCTGAGGATTTCATCCCCGGTTGTTGATCCTGAATATCATCCCAACCAGGGATAATATCTTTGAATTTCTACCTAAATAGGTAGTATGTTGAAACTTACCAGCAACCACTAGCTTTAGGATCCCCGCTTCGAAACTTACAACAAATCGAACACTGCAGCTTATGATGTCATAATTCGCTGGCTGTCAAATATTTCAGCTAAAAATGAAGTCTTTAAATCACTTTTAACTTCATATTACATAATTCCATAACCACTATTCCATACACTTTCCAAAACTATAACACTGTATTTCGTTTCTCGATAATTTTCAAAAATCGAACTCGCTTTTCGGCGTCCACCCAGCGTCGTGAGGCAAATTGGACAGTCACGTGAATAAAGACGTGACGGCCACACTCGGTTTAGAAAGCTCCTGATACGCCTGTTCGTGCTAGGTGACGCGCAATACTGACCACACAGCCGTCAGCCCGTCACTCAGGTGGAGGAAGTTCCACCAAACACGGACAGATGGCGTTGGGGCAGGCTCAGGGCCTATAGGCCTGTTACGCCAGTGGTTATTATTTATTTTATTGATAACACAGTCCATTCTTCTTTAGACACATTCTCACCTCATATTCTAACGGATAATAATGAGTAGAGTTCAATTACCAATAGCTTTTGCCTGATAAAACAGTTCAAAGCATAGTACCACAATGTGATGGTATCAAACACCAAACCAACATTGCATTTTTGACCTTGTATCTTTCCCAGTTTCTTCTGAGTAATAACAGAGAAAAAAAGTGTATTTGCCAGGCATCTGTTGGCATAAATATGAACTACGTGGACAAAAGATTTTTTGCCAGGAACGTACCTGTACGAGTGACCGCACAAAATGAATAGGAGAAACGTCAAAACGGCGCTGGCAAATTTCGAAGCAACCACGCGGTCAGTAATAGTAGTATGTTAATTAGTAATCCACCTAAGCCTGGAAATTGAGGACTAAAGTTTATAAACGTGGTTTACCAAGGTGCTTTTAGTAGCACTTCACCTGCTTTGTAGGATCACGAGCCGCCAGTGAAGCCAACGTTCTAACAACTAAAGTACTGCCGTTCGGTTTAAGACTGACACGGGACACTCACGAAGCGTCAGCCCGATTTTAATGAACATTCATATGCTAGGTAAACCTTCACAGCCAAAATTATAGCTGCTATGGTCAACAAATAACGACAAGGAGACCCGAGAAAGATGAAACGTTAGAAAGCAAGTAAATTGAATACAGAATAAGGAAAACGCCTTTTCTTCTATAAACTGTTACATATATTGAAAGCAAATGGCTATTAATGGATACTGGACAGGAGGCGATACATGCTAGAGGGTATGAAGACAATGGCCGCCATTTTGAAAGTGGCCACCCTGACTCTATTAAAAGAAATATACATAATACAAAAATAGATACATTAATTTACGGTGGAATGTTCCAAGAAAGCCAATGACAAAATTAGTTTTGACATAGCTCTAATCCTGCACGATAAAATGTTTCTTCGTCATTCGTCTCACCTTCTGCACATCATTTTGTCGTACAGGATTAGAGTTACGTCAAAACTAATTTCGTCATTGGGTTTCTTCGAATCTTCCTATCTTTTTAATGGAAGGAGTTAAGATGGCCGCTTTCAAGATGGCGGTCATTGTCTTCATACCCTCCAGCGTGTATCGCTTTCTGTCCAATATCCATTAGGCATCTAAGGCTCAGGCCGTGGTAGGGTAGGGGAAAGGATTCGGAAGGTGTCGGAGAAAAAAACCTGGAAAAACCTCTGTCAGGATGGTCGCTGGGATCGAACCCACGATCTCCCGAATGCTACGCCAACGTTCTACCACTAAGCTACGACGGCTCGGTGATTTTCGTAAGTAATGGTACGACTATACTTGAAATGACTATGCACGCTATTGTAAGGTTTACTTGTCTTTTTCGAGACACAGTGTCACTACACTATAACGTCCAATGCGTCTCATCTCACCAATTTTAAGATATTTTGTACTTTCGCAACAAGAAATGAACAAAACATTTAAAAGGAAACAGAGAAGACCTACGTACATCGGCTTAATTCTTGTTAAAAAAAATATCTAAGAGCATTTTAAGCTAATAAAATAGAATAGTTTTTTTCCTTCTTTAAAAGAAACCGCACAGAAACGAAATGCAAGTCACATAAATATGTCTATTTATGCCCAAGCGCACATATTGACATTTGTGATCGAGAAAACGTGACATTTCCAGCGCTCTAAAGTGGACAATGGTCACCACCTCAGCAAAGCTTTTATCGCCACAAAGTGTAGGCAAATGGACACTGCTTTTCTTGGGACCTTTTAGTTCTTTTTCTCCTCCTTTGAAGGCAACGGAAAGAGCTTTCAGAAACTCCTATGAAGCTTTTAGCACTAGTTTTAAGACATCCATTTTCACATCGTCGTCTTGAAAGAAGTTTCCAAGTTGTCAATGTTGTGGTTCGCTTACGAACCACAATGACAAGAGGGAGAGTGACATAGCTAATCTCACTGTATATATAATACACATATGTGTGGGGGTAGGTTACAATACATCCTTCCTTTGAAGACGGTTACAAGACCGTCCTCACATCCTTCCGTTAACTTTTTTTTAAAAGTAATAATAAAAAAAAGTCAGAGCTGCGATTCTACTTACAATTGCAAAGGCTCCGGGCCCTCGATAGCATTTTAGCCACGCAAGCATTAATTTTTACAAAATACCTCTGCTAATGCGCACCATTGTTCGCTATTGTATTTCGAACTTCCCCACAGAGAAACGCTTAATTTCAACTATTAGCAAATTTTCATGTAAGTATATGGGGGACAAGCCACCCGACAACTTTCCTTTGTACCCGCACGTACACCGACTACTTTAAAATTACGTCTCTACACCGAATGGTTCATGAGATATATTTTTCAGCATGTCCTGGCAACACTGACAACGTTTTTTCCGGGGAGTGGGAACATCCGCAGTTATGTTGTTATTGTGCTAAACAATGTTCATGCCAAATTTGGTGCAACTATGACTAAAATTATGGAAGCAATTTGAAAACAAAAATAATTTTATGGAAAGTATGCTGGCAACACTGGTAAATGGGTTGCCTGGCAACGTAGGCGACCTGAGTGCTTTTCCGTTGTGTCGAATAATGTTTATGCCAAGTTTGGCGCAGCTAAGTCTAACTGAATGGAAGTAATTTGAACATTTGTTTAAGCAAATGGGTTGGCAACACTGAACCACAGCACCAATCACGACAGTCCTGGCGGCCCTGAGCTAGTTTGGTCAAGACCTTTCGTACGAAACCTCAAGCATCACTCTACAACCTGTAGTTTCTGGACACGGACATCTAAGTGTAATTACTCACTACATAAATGCCTTACTACGCCACGTGCTGGAATCATAATTTAATGATAAATCAAACTTTAAATAACACAAACACTTACATTGTACAGTCAGAGCCAAAAGTTTGTACCCAGTCGCAAACTTTTTTTCTTCGAATATCTTTAGAATGGACGGATCTATTTGAGTACGGTTTCCTGAAATTTTGAATTTTATTTATGTCCTTTAGGCATCTGAGGCTCAGGCCAGGATAAAGGAGGGGGAAAATGTCGGCCAGGGCCTATGGTGAAGGTGCCATCCCGGCATTTGGCTGGTATGACTGAGGAAAAACCTCAGTCAGGATGGACGGCCGCTGGGATCGAACCCCAGGACCTCCCGAATGCTACGCCAACGCTGTGCCACTGAGCTACGGCGGCTCGGTGCGGTTTCCTGTAACTTAAGAATGTGATTTCCTGGAAGTTACAGATAACCGGTCTATCCATTTCAAAGGTAATCAAAGAAGAAATTTTACGACTACGTACAAACTTTCGGCTGTACATGTGGGTATAACGTATTTCTTCATAAAACTTCATCATTTTTGTAATTTAATTTCTTTATCTTTTACCTTTCTTGTTTTATTTATTACCATTTTTAATCACATTTTTCCACGCTACATTTAGGTTTTCATATTTACGGTCGTTAAAATTATCTAGGATTGCCACGCATGTGATAAGCTAAAGTCTTAAGATAGGCGAAAGAAATATTAACTTATCAGAAGGAACAAAAAGCAAACGAAAGACTGAAACAGAACTCCCATCAACCAGAATATTGTAAAGCAGCGATCTCCAACCTTTTCTGACAACGGGCCGAATTGGCTTACAAGCGAACAAGCGATGGGACAGCAAAGAATTATATACATTTTTCTTCCGTCATGATTAGAATCCCAAAATATATGCACATGCAAATTTTGGGCACTCGAGAGCAATTACTTTGGAAAATATCGATGATATAAAAGTCAAATTCTGCCTCCCGGAAGTGATAAACAGTGTGGAAATACCCTTGTGTTCTTAAATTGCTGTAAGAAATGGAAGGTAAATACACATAAATGGGTACTGGGTGTTCTTTATAGCCGCCGTCTTGAAGTCCGTCGAATCTCGATTTATTTTCTTAACTGGGAAAGTTCGAGAAAAATACGTGGGTAAAGTAAATTTTACCGTAAATGTATTATTATGAGAGATAAGGGTATATGTCACTTCTACCCGTGTAATGATGCATTAACCTGAACACCCGTTTTGCTTTGAAAGAACGGAAGAACTGGAATCCAAACTAATCCAAATTCATATTCATAGTGCACTATACCCAGGAACAATTTGTATGTATTTGAGTTTAATTTTCGTCGTAATTTCAGGCTATTGCATCAGTTCCCATACTAGTGTCACATGCCCTTCTCTGCCACAATAATACACTTACGGCGAAGGTCCCGGGTTCGAATCCCGGATGGGGCATGGATGTGTTGTAATTGTGGATTTTAACTAGAACGTGTCGTGACGGGTCGAAGTCAAAAGTTACTAGAATGGTCCATAAAAGATAAAATTTACGAATATATTCACGGCAAATCTGACTTCAGAAACGTAGTTCTCGTTAAATTCTAGCCGAGAATAACATATTACATGCCCCCCCCCCCCCTTCCCAGTTAAGAAAATCAATCGAGATTCAATATGATGGACTGCAAGGTGGCGATTAAGAACAACATACCACTTCCAACAGGTAGCGTCCACTCACTGCCCATTACTACGAGGGGCGTTCCATATTGATTTACACTTTATTTCTTCTTCTTTCAGGGTCCACCATTGAGCACGTCCTGAAAGTTGGAAAGAAGTAGTACCTAGGTCTTCCTTCAGGTGGAAGAACAATACAGATACGTGTAATCCCTGTACCCTGCAGCACATTTCACCAACAGCTGTAAGTACGTGAGCGGACAACATGGAAGGTGATCAGCAAGGACAGCGCTGGACAACGTGGTTTCTGTGGAAAGAGGGTGTACAGACTGCGGAAATTCACAGGCGATTGGTGGCAGTGTGTGGGGAGTGCGCACTGTCACGCAAAACCGTATACAACTGGGTGGACGGATGGAAAAGTGGCCGCACATCAACGGCGAAGGGAACCAGTTCTGGAAGGAAAGTGACTGTGACAACACCAGTGAACAGTTCAAGAGTGCAGCGACTTATTCAGGACAACAGGTGCATCACGTTCACGGAACTGGAGGCGGCCACAGGACATGACAGAAGCACTCTGTACCGCATAGTGCACGAACATCTTAAGATGGGTAAGGTGTCTGCCAGGTGGGTTCCCAAATCCCTGAATACTGCACAAAGACAACAGCGCAAGGACGTGAGCAGTGATCTTCTGCAACGCTACAGCCAGGATCCAGAAGGCTTCATGTTCAAACTCGTTACTGGTGACGAGACTTAGCTGCACTACCATGAGCCAGAGACCAAAGCCCAATCAATGCAGTGGAAGCATCAAGGCAGCCCCACGACAAAGCAGTTCCGCACACAGCCCTCCGTAGGCAAACGCATGACAACAGTCTTCTGGGACAAGGATGAAATCATACTCATTGACTGGCTGGAACTCGGGACCACCATTAACAGCGAGTCATACGTGACAACGCTTCGGGGTTTGCGCCGTCCGTGAAACGATCAGGAAAATGGGCGAAAGGTGTGCTCCAGCAACACGACAACGCTCGTCCCCACACGAGTCGGGCAACCACGATTGCCATTAATGAGCTGGGGGTCCCAGGTGCTGCCACACCCACCTTATTCTCCTGACTTGGCCCTTTCTGATTACCACCTCTTCGGGGCATTGAAGAAACCGCTGCGTGGACATCATTTCGCCGACTTGCAGGAACTGCAAGACGCTGTCCGGACGTGGCTGCGATAGACTCCGAAAAAGTGATTCGCAGAGGGCATAGAGAAGTTGCCACATCGGTGGCACAAGTGTGTAGTTCTTAATGGAGACTATGTTGAGAAAGTGGATGTATCTGCCGAGGTATAAAGGCTCTTATAAGTGTAATAATAATAATAAAAAAGTGTAAATCAATATGGAACGCCCCTCATATGTATTTACCTTCCATTTCTTTCCAAAATTTAAGAATATTTACATTTTTATCACTTTCGGTAGGCAGAATTTGACTTTTATATCCCCGATATCTTCCAAAATAATTGGGCTCGAATTGACAAAATTTGCATGCGCACACAGTCATTTGACATTCTATTCGTGGCGGAAGAAAAACATATATATAATCCTTTTCAGCCCCATCAGCATGTAAGCAGGAAGATTAAAAACGATTAACTCAAAAGTAATGTAGTATTTTTTAAATATTTATTTATTTTTGCAGGTTGTATTAGTAACAAGAAATTTACTAATTATGTGCACTCCGCTGAATACATAAAAGAGAATGACCAAATTATAACTTCAATAAAGTAGTAATTGTAATTTTGGATTTATTTCGTAGCCATCCAAAACTACTACCCGAGCTGCTCCCGGTTATAAAAGACAACGCTTCTGAAAACCTAGATCCACGTTGAAAAATGTGATTAACGTGGTACAGCACAAATAAATAAAAATTGAATTAAATGATAAACAAAAATGAAATAAAAATAATAATGCCTGAAGCGAGATTTGTTTAGATGGAAGAGGTTGTTCAGTTACAAGTTCAGCGCCTTACAGATTGGACTAAGCTACCAGACCTAAGAAAACACTAGATCAAAACAGTATAGAGGAGAGGGTCAGAAATGCATTGTGCGAACCGGGAAAACATAAATTAAGTTATTTCAATGCACGTTTTATTCGCTTTTCTATTTGTCAGTCAGGGATCGAAATACCCATTCAGCAGTTCCCATTTCTGTGAAAGCGATCAGGATGGAAGCAGCACACACCTGACATGCTGTTACGATAAGAAAGCGTTTTACATTTCCAAGGCATGTGTTCAAATGATGAGAAGACCTTCCAATAAGAAGAAGAAAAAAAAGTCAGTGTTTTTCGAGGATTACCACCGATAACTGCAAAAACTGACATTTCTCTTCAACATTACGGGATATAAGATTATCAAGACACTTTTCCAAAATTTTCAGAAGAGCTGAAATGAGTTAAGGGTGAAATTCTGGACCGGGTTTAGGCTTGGGCTCTGATCCGGAGGGCAAATCAAAGATTTAATTCTTTCCTTTCAGGGCTGACCAGGGGTGTTACCCCACAGAGCACGAAAAATACGACGCCGAAATGCTCCTAACAGCACAAGAAATGGTCTCATACCGCCAGAGGTGTGCAAATCACCTTCCCTGGGAAAGCTTATTCTGAAAGAATTTTTGTCTGAAGTACTACATTCGACAATACTTAAAACTTTTCAATACTTCAAATTTTAAAAACTCTCATTACTGTAGTTCCCGTATATAAACTCACTTCTCACGGTATTTCATAAATTACAAAGTTGATTGATTCAAACCACAAGAATAAGACCAGGTCACCGGGTCAAGATTGTGTCATCGCGTAGCCGAGTACCGATGTCTGTCTGTTCATTTCAGTCAAGACCGAGTCCCGAGTCATTAGGGTCAAGTTTCAGACCGGGTCATCGGATCGCCTATTTTCGGGTAACCCGGTTAGGCTCTGTAGTGCATACGCAGCACAGAATTCCTAGTGCTTCATACGGCCATTGACAGCTAACAAGGAGAGGGAATACACTGTACAGAGCTCGGTTTGACTTAACTGCTGAGGCGCTAGTGCGCCTGACTACGAATCGGGCGGCCCGAGCTCAAATCTCGGTCAGGACACTGGACACTTTTCCCGTAGTATTCCCACGCCTGGCGCTCTGACGTGCACTCAGCCTTCTATCAAACTGAGTACCAATCCTTGGTACTCCTAGACACCACGGGAAGTAAGTGCGGCCGAGCGCGGGACTGACCACCTCACCTAACTTCGTAACGTTGGTCGAGAATATGTGGAGCGCTACCTTCACATGCCCCATGCGTCGTTCACGGCGCTGCGCATACACCTTTACGTTTTTACTACATAAGGATTAAGAACAAAATAATAATGACTAAATAATGCACTTCCTAATCAAGACAGACAAGACACCGGATTCATTTTATGCACATTATGGTTTTCCCAAGAACTTGAAAATAGGCACTCTTCCTCTCTATATCTCATGTAGACTTACAAAAAACAAAAAAAAAAACTTTAACACTTCTTGCATACAAAAAGACAAAACCGCACGCACTCACATCATAAATTATCCAAGCGCATGCTTTCGTATGTAAAATAGCATTCCTAGCCCAAGTCAAGCGAGCTCGTCTCTCTCTTTTGGGTAGAATCTCCGCCCAGCTGTCCAAAATCATAAAACTCTCTTCTCCGGAGCATCGCTGTAATCCTGTCGTCATTCAACGACGAAATACGTCTGATGACGAGAGCGAAAAGTGCTCGTTTGTCTTAGTTCGTTGGGAGAATTACTCTTCTCAGCAATGGAGCTCTGACCAATGCGACTGACCTTTGACATCCTGCCAATCTATCTTCCGCAATGAAGCTCTAAAAATTAACATCGTATATTGACTGCCATACACGCCCACTTGAAAAATACATGATCTGCTTTTTTTTTTCTTGCTTGCACGAGAGAAAGATAGAGAGAAAGATATTCAGCCGGAGGTACTGCACTTCCGGTGAAGACACAAAAAAAACATTACTATTCATCTTGTCTTAATTTATCCCAGAATTCAGAAGAAAAACACCAGGTTTGTACGGTTCGTCCATCAATATATCTTCCTCACCCTCATACCGTTGCAGGGACACAAAGGAAACTACAAGTCGATGGTACTTTGCAGTTACCTCGTATCTAGTATATGAAATACATTAGAGATACGCGATGGTTGCAAAGTACCCATTCGATGGTACTTTGCAGCTACCTCGTATGTAAAATACATGAGAGATACGCGATAGGTGCAACCTCGTATCCCGTATGTAAAATACATGAGAGATACGAGATAACTGCTAAGTACCATCGAAATATTGCTGACAAGAAATTGTTTCCGTCATTTTTTACTATTTTGTTCTTTGATTTGTCACTCTTAACTGTCAGTTACATCAGCGTGAAATAAAAACGCCTGCTGGGAAGCCCCGCTCGGTCCGTCCGTCTGTTGGTAAATTTTAACTCAGGAACTACTATGGCTACGAAGGTGGTTCCAGTGTCGTTGGTTAGGTCTCGACGAGATGAGTTCAAACTCGCATAGATCATCCAGACCATATGAGCGGTTCCTAAAATAGGAGGCGGCTGTAGTTGAGATGTCGTTGGAATGTCCATCTGTCGACATCAGCTGAGGAACTACGTGTATTATCTCAGAAACTAGTTGAGGTGTCGTTGGAAAATATTCGGTGAGACGAGTTCGGAGCAGCATAGCTCATGTCTATCGGTCCATCGATTTTTTTTAAACGTTAAAGCTACCATTCTACTAGCAATCGCGAAAGCTCCGGTCACTTGACAGCATTTTAGCCACGCAAGCATTCATTTTTATCGTGTTCAATAATGTTTACGCCAAGTTTCGTGCTGTGACGTCTAACGGAATGGAAGTAATTTTAAAAACTGAATTTAGAAAGACTGCTACGGCGGCCCTGAGCTAGTCTAGTCAAAAGTCCAAGACCTTTCCAACGCCATCTTAGACACGTCTCTACACCTGGTGGTTCATGAGATATTTCTGAACACCGGTTGGGAACACTGACAACATGGTGCTTGGGTATGAGGACACCCACAGTAAGTTTCTACTGCGCCAAACAGTCTCGCCGATACCTTTCGAATAACACCTCAACCACTTCTCTACATCTTGTAGGTCCTGATATTTAATTTCCGGAAACATTCTTGGGACAGACGGGTTGAGCTGGATTACAAGGTCTCTTAGCTATAGTATCGCTACCAAGGGACCTAAACAAGATTGTAAAGAACACTAAAGAGGATGAGAAATCCTGAGCGGAAGGATTTCTTCTCCACTGAAAATTGTTGTATCAATTCTCCCCTACTACAAGTTTACAGGGATATTTTTGCTTCTTTTCGTGTTAAAGCTGGAACTTCATCAATGTTCAGTCCAACGATTGCATGTGGGCTTTCTTCATCCTTCTCCTCATGGAAGACATTAACACCCACCATAGACAACGCACTGGTCGATCACGGGTGCTTAACATCCGTGACCAGCGGTGTTGTGGTGGATTGTCCACAATAACAGATAAATGATACTTGCTACATTACTTCCACATTCAATGTCAGAGGTCGCATAACACCGGGCACAGAGCCTGACCTGGGTTCATGAACACGGAAATTGGATCCTAGAGGACTAGTAAAATGTGGCGTGGTCCAATAAGTCTGGTAGTACCAGTTGAGCTGATGGTAAGTTTCGGAGGTAGTACAGACCAATACCGGCCCAGTTGACAAAGACATCATGCAGTCCGGTGCTGTTCAATTCTTGTGTTCACGTGACTTGGGTTGAGTACGCTTGTCTCCCTAATCACGTCCTTGACTGGTGACTGCTATATTGCACTGTTTGGTGAAAATTTGTAACCCTTTATGACTTCATGTACTCCACATCGATGCAATGTTCCATCAGAATAATGCACTGCATCATCGAACTCAAGTTGTCCAAAATTTGTTCAAGAAGAATTCTGGACACTTCCAACGAATCGTGTGGCCGCTACGTGCGTCTGACATGAATCTAACCCAAGCACATGTGGAACAGGGAACAGGGTATAGAGAGGTCAATTTGTACACAAGATCATACACCTACAGATACCAGCAGCATGGGCGGCTGGCTACCTATAACGGCAAGACTTAACACCACTCCAGCCGACCGGGGTAACCGTGCGGTCTAAGGCGTTAGGCTAACGACTCGAAGGTCCCGGGTTCGAATCCTGGCGGGGGCATGAATGTTTGTGAATTTTAACAAGGTGTGAAGGGTCAACGGACCAAAGTCAAAAGTTACTAGACGGGACCGTATAAAATATTTTTTTTTAACACCTCTCCACATAAACTCTGTCAGCTGTGGAATCGATACCAGGTCGTGTTACTGCACTTCGCCAGGCTAGAGGGGATCCTACAAGGTACACATCGTTTTTACAGCATTTGAGTGTGCATCACGTGTATCGAGAAAAACTGACGAAACACTGTGAATATGAGAATCACATGAGATTATTAACGCTTGTCTGCGATATGACAATTGTACTTCTTACAATCTCACGCATCACTTTTGCAAGAAAGAATGTTATAATCTGTTATTGTCTTGAAAGTGGAAAATATGTTTTTGTTAAAAGCCCATTCATTGTTTTTAAGATGACTGGCGAATCAGGGTTGTTATTTTATTGGTCTCGTGTGACGCAAGCTGACGCCGCAGTTTGTAGTACATTGGACAAGCCTTCATTCTCTGCATGTTCGACTAGTTTCATGGCGACGTGATTTGAATGTATAGAATGCCTTCAGAGAGCTTCGAAAAGAAGAAGCATTCCGAAGCAGAGGAATGTGTGTCGGGTTCATCAACGAGTATTTCACCTCCTTCTTCTCAGCCCACGTCTTCTTTCCTTAATGGTTTCTTTTACTTTCCATTGCGGGAGTTTTCCCCTTTTTTTCATGTTATTGAATCTATAATGAAAAAGAAATCCAAAACAGGTTTTGGTCCAATGTTAACCGTATTCTGAATAATGAGGATATGACCGATTTCCTATCTTTGGACAAGTACAAAAGATATAATGCAGGGAGTCTTCTTCCTTTTTTGAGGCTGGTTTTATTAATTAGTTTCCTCGTCCAGGAAAGAAGACGGTAGAAAAGGAGGGGGGGGGGGATGGATTATCATTCATCTCAAATAAAAGACTCCGGAGAACAATCATCACTCCCACCTCCCATTTCTTCACATATCTGGAATGGTGTACATGTTTAACAAGCTTGATGCGATAAAAATCACACTTAACAACAACAACAACAACAAAAATAATACTGGTTGACGATAACCAAGTAGGGAATTCACTTGAGAAGTCAAAAGAATAACGGACCCTATAAGGCAGCGGTTCTCAAAGTGTGTTCCGCGGAGCCCTGCGGCTCCACAAAGGCTCTGCCGGGGCTCCGCGATAGCGTCCGTGAATTGGATTGAATTGTATTTATGGCATTTAGGCATCTTAAGCTCAGGCCGGAAGGTGTCAACCAGGGCTTATGTGGAATGTGCATTTGCCTGGTGTAACTGAAGAAAAACCCTGGAAAAAACATCAGTCGCCCGCTGGGATCGAACCCACGACCTCCCGAATGCTACATCAACGCTCTACCACTGAGCTACGGCGGCTTGGTGACAACGTCCGTTGAAATATCCTGGTGACGACAGCAAAGATTCTCAAAGATTCGGCGAAAATCTTCCATTTCGAATCCTGATTTACCGGGGCCGGTTTAAGCGGTGATTGCCAAATGCCTTTGGATTAACCGTGGATATCTTCCCCTCTATTACCCCGGTAAATCGGGAGCCAACTGTACTTCCTTCAAATCACGTAACAATGGCACTCAGTAATATTTTCCAACCTCAAAAAAGTAAAAGAAGTAACTCAATCAGATATTTTCAATGCATCCATTTAATCTTTAAAAATAACAAGTAGATATACATATAGCTAAGGTAGATTTTAGGGGACTTCAGTTGCCCATATCCCCTGTATCGCCTTCCCATATTATGAGATACTGAAATACGCCTCAGATCCTGTAACTCCTATAAATTTCCGCCCTTCCTCTCTCGGTGACAAATAGCAACCTGGATATCATTCCGGCATTAGCCTAGTATGACAGGAAAATCACAAAGATTGGACTTTTTTTTCTTCTTAAATTTTAAGTATTACGTGGAATGACTGTACAGTGATATATATTGTTCATCACGTACTGTACTGTAAATAAACTTCATGGAAATTGGAAGTGGAGGCTACCCCTTTTATAGCAGTGGTTCACAAACTTTATGGCCCACGATGCCCTTTTAACTCAAATACGAGACTACGGAGACCCCATAATATATTTTGCTAGGCCCGGTACAAAGAAGAACTTCCAACCGAGAAGTAAGAATGCTGTTTTCTCCCTGTTGAGGTGTTATATAATATATATATATATATAATATATATATAATATATTTGCTAACAAAAAAAAAAAAAAAAAAAAGAAAGAAAGAAAGTACATTCATATAGTAACAGGGCACACTGGACTATCTATTTTCAAGAATCATGCATCACTATAAAAGTAACAGAGAAATCAATCTTTTTTTCTCTCTCTCTCTCAATTTCGTAACAAGACAAAATGTCCAAAACCTTCTCAAATGTTTTCCTTGGTAATAATACATGTAAAAGTGCAGAAGCTTTGACTTTCAAAATTAGAAATGCAGAAGTCAAACAACTTCATGCATTAAGCACTGCTATATTTTTTTAGAGTGGAAATATTAAACCACTGGCTCCAGTAGCAAGAGTTGCCACCTCTTTCAAGCATTTGCCATTACATAAGAAATGCCTGCTGTAGCTCAATGAACTTCAAACCATAAGCTAACTAACTTCCCTAACTTTTCCATGTTTTCAGACATTTTAGTGAAATTTTCTGACTTTTTAGTGCTAAGCTGGATTCCCTGACTATTCCAGGTTTTCCAGGTGAGTGGGAACCCTGGTACGTTATTTGAGGTAATTGTATATGTGCGTACAAAATAAAGCAGCTCCATCTGACTAAGTTCCAAGTATATTGTGATGAAAACTTGTACGAGTGTTCAACAGTATTACACGTTTATTCGATAAAATCGACTTCAATACGGAACCTGAAGCGGCGATATGTGCGAATTAAGTGGACCCCATTCATTTCTGACATTATCCGGACAATGACAATTTGCAGAGAAGCGGTGCTGCTTTGGGAATGTTTACTAGTGTTACGTTCAAAAACGGTACACATATTAGTCTATGGGATTTAAATCGAGTGAGTTCGGACGCCACTTGTTTGGTGTCAAGAGCCGTGTGGGCCGGACTGGAGTCTTGCTCAGAAGACGTAGGTCGTCTATTGGTCACACCAACTATCCATGGTTTGAAAACTGTTTTAGCACACCTCAGTGTAGGCAGCAAGAATAACGCGAATATATTTTTGAAAGAAGTGGGGGTGGCATGACACGTTCTTCGCCACTCATCATTCCTAAGACCATCGCCGTTACTGGAAACCTGACGTCCATAACCCTCGGATCCTCTGAACGAAATGCACATAACAACCTATGTTCACCATTTTTTGTTCCTCGCGGAAGTTTTTCTCATCAGAGCCAAAAGAGAACATGCCATGTCGTTCTTGGTTCTTCACGTTATTGAGAATCCGCTCTGCATGAAGCAGACGAGTTTCCAGAGTTCTTGCAAACATGAAGTGACCTCTCCTCATCGCATATAACTTGTAGTGCAGGTCCTCGTACACCACACATTTGATTGTGCTCTTAAAAACCTAGAGAACCATCGCGATGGTCGTCATGGAATTTGGGGCGTTATCATCAACAACGTCCAGCTGATGCTGATAGTGTATAAGGGTTGAGCATGCAGTTTTCATTTCGATACAGGAAGTCACATTACCCGTGGAAGCTTCCAGCATATTTCGCACTTCGTGCACTAGTACTCTGGCAAGTTTCCGAAACGTCGCAACTGTGTTCTACAGAGACGGCAACAATCAGAGAGCTCCTCTTTACCTAATGCGTCAAGTTATATTCACTTTAAACTTCCGATTTACCCAAAATTGCGAATTATTCAACTATGCATCAATTTGCTGACGATGTGCAATTACAAGCTGCCTGTTTGCCAAATGAAATTTCACGTGTCACGAAGTTGGTGACTATAAGATTCACAGGAATCTTGATTGGTGTACAGCAAATGGCCTAGTGCTGAACCCCAGTAAATCTATGAATACCGTTGTTGGTTCCCGCATTAACGTACAGAACTTAAAACCAACCTCTTGACATAAATATTAACATAAATCAGGTGAAAGTCGACTACTCGAGCTCGGTGGAAAGCTTACGTATGATCATAGACTCCCATCTACAATGGTCTGAACATATCGCTAGGCAATGCAGGAAAGCATATGGTATGCTGAGATGGTCTTTATAGATTACGCGAATATTTCTCTCAGGAGATAAAACTTCGACTAGTTCAGGTACTAATCTTACCTGTTTTTGATTTTTGCGATATGATTCATGGAAGCAGGTTCAAAAAATAAAAAATAAAAAAAAAATAGTAACAAAATCCAAAAGGTTCAAAGTTCCTGTATGAGATTTATTTATGGTATGAACACAGGTGAACATTCTTGAACCAGCATAAGATTTTAACTATGTCACGCAAAAGAAAATTACATGTTTGCACTACGCTCTACAATATCTTAACTAAAGGGAAACCACGATACTTATACGAGTTACTACAACAGAGAAAATTTGACCATTCGTACAACACGAGGAAACGTGATAAATTGTCTCTTCCATAATGTACCACATCAGCATATCAATCTTCCTTTTCCTACGTATCAGCCAAGCTTTGGAACGAGCTTCCCATGGATATAGTGTACAATTGTGCAACTTAAACGCAAGCTTAAGAATTATCTCTTACTGTCAAAGTAATAATACTACTGAGCAAGTGTAATCTAGCTTATATCTCACTACTTCCCCTTTTTATTGTTTATGTACTTTTTTATTCTTTTATCTTATATAAACGTCGCCTGGAATATGTCATTATTGTAATTGTAGGTTAGGTGTATATTTTGATAGTAATACGGAATATGTTCAAGCACTGTGTAAGTACAACAACAACAATTAGTTATTCCTTTACTATGTCGTTTTGTAAGTGTTTATATTTTTATATAATCTTTTCGTTTTATTTTATGTACTTTCCTGTACACACTTTATGTATGTAACTGTACTGACACGGGTTAGGTGGTAGAACAGCTTCAGCTGAATCTCGCTCACGTAAATAAAGAATGTTTGAATTGAACTGAATATTCGACCACGATGCACCTGGAACGATAACGCCTATACATTAGCTGCAAGGCAGCTATGGAGTACACATATCAATGTCCTTAAATAGCCTACGAACCCTGTATTACAATTTAACCTATCATTGTGCAACACGTTAGGGAAAATGAGACTAGACATGTCGTTTTAATGTGCACGTATTACATGCAGAGTAAGTACACTCAAATAAGGTACAGATTCACCTTCGTGGAACAAAGTAGAATCATCACCATGTTCGTCGTCGTATTCATCATTGCCAGCGACTGGTTCGGTATGACTTGCTTGCTGTACGAGTGCAACTATTTGTTTTCGATAAATGTAGTTCTTTCTTAGCTGGAGGTGATATCAAATGATAATATAAAGGAAAAGGAAGAGACGAGAAAAACATGAAACAAGTGTTTTTTATAGATTTTCTTCATAGTTTTCCTGTTAGCGCAACCGTTTGGAATCTGTTTAGGGTCTCTTGTGCCTATTCAGATAGCACATCTACAGGGTGTCCCGAAATAATAGTGCAAACTTCGGAAGGTGATTGTTTTTTCTTTCTTGTTTTAATGTAAATAATCTTTTGAATAAATTCAAAATTAGGCATAGTTTCAGAGATACAGGCGCTCGAAGTCACGGCGTCATCGTCACAAATGACGTCATTGCTCCACATAATGATGCAAGCGGTGTCGGCCTAGTATATCACACCCGATACCTCCATATAAGCCAGCTTTCGCAACCTAAGAATTTCATTGTCAAGGATATTAAATGGCAACCATACAAATTTCGTCTAAGCTGTATTCACCAATCACAAACATAACTTAAATAGATGTATTGGGTACTACTTTAAGTGTGATTTACTAAGCCGACATCGCTTAAACGCCATTACTTGTAGAGATATGACGTCATTTATGACGATGCTGTCGTAACTTTAGTGCCTGTAACTCCGAAACTAATCAGATTTCGGAAATTCTTCAAAGGAACCTTTTCCTTGGTTCGGTGTAAATAATTACCTTATTTCAGGGACACCTGTATAGGCAGAACGTAAAGAGCGATACGTAAAGGAGAACTTTGTGGGCAGAAGGTGTCATGGAATACCAAGGATACATCGGCAGAACTAGTTTAGCAGTTTCCAGACCATAGGGGTATACCTGAAACGCAGGATCATTAATACAATAATGACACGTTGAAACCTGCAAAATGATGCTGCAACCTTTCAGCATGGACTTGCCCAGACTGTGTAATATTTCCAGACAAAACAGGATTTTGAAGAAAGAAAAATAAACAGATAGGAATACCACTGTTTGTATGTATGTATCCTTTGGATTACCAGAACCATCGGCCTTAGGGTAATCTAAAAGCAGATTCATTTTCTTCCTGAAGTTTCGTTAAATTAAATCACGTGTTACACGTATGTGGTACTTCTGTATATTTACAAAACACTTCGTCAGAATTTCTTGTGTTTTGTTAGTATTAATTGACATTAAGAATTTCCACCAGAAATCACATATAATCAATCCTGCATTATTAAAACCATTTTGCGAGTTGTAACAAAGAAACTATAGTTACGTAAAAACTCGCGCGTTAGCGCCAATTATTGTTATTTGTCTTTACAAGTCTGAGAATCAAAACTAGTACATAACGACTATTCAACACGCCAGAACAAAGCGGAATACTACCTTTGTAATCTAAGCGAATACCAACACCACCACAATTGTGCTAATATCCAAAATACCATCATCGCGATATCTATAAGTTTCTGCACATGAGATGATAACGATAATAACTCTGCTTTTATACAGTCCAAACATTATAGATTCTACACTATTTCTTCTTATTTCCTAGCAGGGTTGGCAAAAGCGATGTTTTTTTGTTTTTTTAACAGCTTTCTCTGGTTTAAATACTTTGTCTATTTATTTCTATTACATATGGATAGAGATAAGTTTGTTCCTCCTTAATATCCTTATGCAGCAGCGGGGTTATAAAGGACGGGACCTACAGCTACAGCTTAAAGTGGAATCCGAACCACTACTCACTTTGCACCTGAGATAAATTGTCCTCCACCCCTTGATTACAAATGCCATGAGTCGGGACACCTAATAGAAATACGTTGTACTGATCTTGCATACTTGTGAACATAATTATTAGGAGCCACTTCAAAAGAACAAAAAGATACACAACTGAAATCTCTGTACAGAGCTCTACACATTATTAAAATAAATGGACAATTTCCAAAGACGAGAGAGTACAGTTCTAATTTAGTCCAAGCTACTTCACTGAGTCAGAAATACAGTGACTTAATTTGCATATCAATAAAAGAAGTGAATAAAGATAGTACGAATTATTTGAGTTCACTCTGAATCATCCATACAGTTACATACAGAAAATACTTCTGATTTAAATAAATTCGTCTCCTGGAGTTTTTATGAGAAAAAATCTTGTACGGAATTTCGGTGTATTTTATCAATACTAAACATTATTAGAACAAAAGAACATTTAGAATTTTTGCTTTGACTGCAATTGTACAGTAACAATAATGTACGTCACTGGATGCAGTCGATAATTTTTGCCAACTTTTAACAATATATTTAAGCAAAGTTAACATTGGGTTCTCCATGAAACAACAGGCATTCAGGTGCACAGAAAGATAATTTGCTTTCGTTTCGTTTGTTTAGGCTTAACGTCCTTATGTAACAGCAAGGTTATGAAGGACAGGACCTACTGCTTACAGTGACATCTCAACCAATATTCGGTTTGTACTTTAGAGAAATTCTGTGGCCCCATCGAAAATCGAAGGCGGGAGCCTTTGATTACAACTGTTTCCTAGTAGACGTCTTCTACTTCACACTCACATTAGAAGGTTGTGCAATCATCTCGACCACGGATACAGACAGCTCTATACTTTGTCACGAAGCGCCAACTTCTAGGAGCTGCAACAAACCCAATGCTACAAAATCATCAGCATTTCATTTCACAGAAAACATTTCTTGATACGCAAACAGCTAGCAATTCATGCTTGATCAGGATCACAAAAACGAATTTGGCCAAGATTTCAGGTTTCCTAACGCATTGTGTGACTGTGATATCTTTGCAAGTGACAACCTTCAATGGAAAAAGGTTTGATTCTTCAAAAATATCATTTATTTCTTCCACACTATGCATTTCGATTAACAAACTCTGCACTGTAGCCTGCGTACATTACAAGAATTGAAATTACGATTTGACTTATTAGATAGATGAGAATTTGATATCAATCAGTCGCACGAAAAAGTTGGAATTACGACTTACCGTCAATGAGACCACATCGAAACCTACCCTGAAATTTCGCTAGAAGAATCTACGTCCTGTTGCGAAGTAATATTATAAATAAAATAATAATAAAACCTGAGCATATTAACTACAAGGTACTGAGAAAGGGGCTGGAATATTGGTCAAAGTGTACAAATAGTAATTTTTTATAAATCAATCAACAGCAGTCATGTCTGCTTCACTTTCGTCCTGGAAGGAAACACTGCCGAGTTGTGGTGCCACCTCCCACACCGTTCCATTACTCGATGAGGACGTATTTACGGGGTCTGGTCCCCTCCTCCCGTGAAATTAAGATTTTCTTTTTGAAAAAACAGGGAAAATTATATGGATTAAAAAAAAATATCTGAATTTCAGGGATCCAGACTCCGTAAATATATCCTACGAGTGCTGCGGTGTGGGAAGTGATGCTATAACTCGCCAGTGTTTCATTTTATGACGAAAGTAAAGCAGAAGTGATTTCTGTTCATTGTATTATAAAAAATAATACACCTTCTGTACATTTCGCATCCACTTTCCACCCCTATCTCTGTACCTTGCATGTAATATGGGCAGCTAAATTTTTGTATATCCGATCTCTGAGAGGAAGAACTCGTGAGACCGTAGTTAAAACCGTATTTTAAGCACGTTCATTCATATCCCAGACTTGGGAGTTTCGGAAAACAGAGTCAGGGAAGAATTTTGCAGAGAGGGGTAAATTCCAACCATCTCCATCTACAAATCGAAAAACTGTTCAAGATACTGTCCCACACGACCTTCCGAATTTGAAGCTAACATTCTACTAACTGAATTACGGCTACTATCTGAGCAATGTAGTTGCATTTAGAGACTATTCAGCCGTGATGCCTGAATACCAACAGTTCCTATTATCTGAGTTAATCAGGGTGTCTAGCGAGCAGTAAATTCAGACTTATCCCGGTCTTCCAGACTCCGTCGATACATTCATTTAAGAAAAGAGACAGAAAAATATGCTTAATGTAACCTTTCACGCCCACTGGTACGGTCCAACGTATGAAAGAGTTTTTGACAGATTTGAGTAAGTGGTGACCGAACACAAATTCCTCCAAGAATGTTCAGGAACATCCACAAATTAGGCACAATAAGGAGAAATCCCATAATTACCTGGCTTTTGCAGGATTTTCCCGTTTCCCAGACCGCCGGACTACACAGTATTAATGCATTGTATTTCTGTTCAAGGGTTGGTTCGTTTTCTCGCTTCGGCACGATAAGTAAGATAGTAGCCTACAAAAGATTAATGCCAATTTAACTTTTTTTTTCTAACGTTACATTGTGTACTAAAGTGCTACATTCAGCTATTTCATAATTATGCGGTATAAATCAAATTAAATATTTTTTTTTTTTTACTTTTTATGTAGTATTATTTATTCTTATTAGTAACTTAGCACACACGAACAAGATTTATGTTCATGCTACTAAAATACGGTTCTAGTTTAGTTTTGGGGCTCCAGAATGGCGAAAATTAGGTAAATTTACAGGAAGAACTCGATGAAAGGTGGTATTAGGGAGAAATTTTTTCCCGGAACAGAAATTATATCAGACTGTTGGAAATCTTATGATTGTCTTAATGATGAGGTTTTTACAAGGTACGTGTAAATCACTTAATCGAGTTCGTGTGCACATCCGCGAGTGGTAGTGGGCCTCCTTTTAATATACGTTGGGCGTTCCGGCGCAGTCGCAAGTTCAAAATATTCGGCCCTGCGGGCCTCGTCCATTCAGGCCGCCGCCCCTACACACCTAAACTCCCCACTGCCCCCTTCAGCGAAATAAGTTCTGCATTATCTAATTGTTGAATTACGGGCTTATACAAACTCGTAATTTTCTAATAAGAAAGGTGTGGAATATTACCGGTTTAATCGTAGTCCGCCATACTGCATGAAGTGTTTATAATTCTTGCGAGAAAACAGCCCAAAGACACAAATTAATGCTGAGTTAGCGTCTGTTGAAATCAGGTTAGGTTCATCCGATTTTTCATATACGTACAGCGATAGTCTTCCCTCCCCGTCAGATCTTTACTTCGGCAGAATTTCCCTCTGCCACACTGTTATTCCATTCTTTAACGTACAAAATATTGCCTGGAACTGTATTTTAGTAGTTCTGAACTTTTCCCCAAGTAGTGTCAATAGCTTGCTGACAATATTAAGGCTATAAACTAAATTAGGCAAAGTTATTGTTGTATTCAAGGGAAGTCCAACCCTATTCTGAACGAAGCTACTATTTATCCAGATTTATGACAAATTCACGCGAACATTAACACATAACCTAATTTAACCTTGAATAAAATTCCGTATCGGGGGATCAACATTAATTTGAGATTTTTAAACATTTTTTTTTATTAGGGCCTATTTTCTTGGTTAGCTTAGGTTAAGTTACGTGACGTTAGGTTAGGATGGCCCTCGATATGGAACTATTACAGATTTTACGATCCAGGGTTGTTTTCTCAATTTATACCTTTAACAAAGATACTATTTTTGATCATGTTAGGCCGTCATATAAAGAAAACCAAATACCTGCTGACTGCTCTAGTTCTGGTTGAAGAAAGTTCCTTAGTATGTCAAGTAGTCAGTGACCTTGTACATGAATCAAATGCTTGTCTTAATACTTGTGAAATTATTTGTAAGCAGCATTTATTTATAGCCAGATTATCAATAATGAAACGTGTATACTCAATGTTAAATGCTACAATAACTGTCACATATTTAGTTTCTTTGTGTCTTAAAAAAATTGCTTGTAAAATGAATAACACTTACCAACAACCCAAAAAATGTAAGCAGCCCAAGGTATCAATGCGTTGTTCTGACCTCAAAAATTGCTTTTCACTTAATGCAAAATTTGAAACAAAATGTGAATAATCTTTCGCACAAATTAAATAAGCGAAAATACACAATTTTACTAAAAATGTACAACAGACGTTCATTTGTTTCGTATTTACTTTCTTACCACGTTTCTCATCTTTCTTTTGTTATATAAACATTAGACTGTCGTCATGCGTATCGTCAGCAAGAGATGCCTGGAACAATCCATGTCTTACAATGGAACAGAAAGTTATTCATGGTGAAGTAAATGTGCAAAAATGATATTCGTCAATATTTCCTTTCTAGAACCAAACGGCTTCTAGCTAGTATTAAGCGCGAGAAATGGTTCTAAGTTTGGATTCAGAGCTAAATTTGAGACAGTCATCGTAATATAAAAATCGGAAAGAAAGGTCCGTGCAGTTATAGTTTTACGTCGCCAGAGAACCACTTGACATTTCTCGTTCGGATTTTCACTGTTCTTCTCTTTGTTCACTAACTTTGGAAATGCGCGAACCGTTTTTGGTCGGTTTCAAATACTGAATTCATTTTTTTTTTTTTTAACCTCGTTTCAACTTTCAATTCTCATGGTGTTGTGATTAGCCAAATCATATTTATATATTTACCACAAATAGTGATTCATTTTGTCACTTATGAATTCTTCATCAAAGCTTTACGATGACCTGTATTTTATTTTCCATTTTTGAAACAATCTACATCTTTACTTATTCCATGATTAACCGGGCATTTTTTCTTTTTAGGTTTTATTTCTGATTTGACCTGGTTCTTTACCACTTTTTTTTAAACTTTTGCTAGGTTTTTCTGGTCAGAAATGTAACGATTATTACGGGAATATGTCAAGTGTACGGACGGTTTCGTGGACACTTAAAATGAGGTAATTTAGTGATTTATCCTAAATCAATTGAATGTTGTTACATGTAGGTTTCACTGTGTTTTGTATGATACATTGTTTGCGTAAGAAACTTTACTTTTCTTCTGCAAGTGTAAACACGATATTTTTGTGAGCAGCGGAATATTCCTAATATCGCTTTTATTTAAGTCGGTTAATTATTCTAAAAAAACAAGCGTATATGCACAGTTTTTGTTCTAATTGAAGAGCGTGCAAAAACGGGGTATCTCCTGTTTCAAAAACTTTTCGGGAGTTTGAATAAAGGCAACTCATCTGCACCAATAATAACAGGTGGATTCCTCCATGACAAGCCCCGCGCAGGTCTTGGGGTAAGGTGAGGATTCGATTCCCCATTTCTTCTGCCAATGTGAAGAGTAACATATTTTATTGCATATTTCCATCGAAAAGTGAAAACTGTCAGAAAGAGGAGAAATCCCCTTTTTGCAGTAAGCTCTTTAATTATAATAATGAAGATAAACGGGGACGCGGTAGATGGCTGCATTGCTCATGAAGAGCACTAAAATTTGGGTTAGATTTGGCTAGTTGGCATTCGAAATGTATTAAACACCTTACAGTGTATGACAGGAATATTACGGTATAATCTCAATTTTCACCTTTTTATATACATATACACATTACTGTTCATAGTCGGGGGCATTTATCTATACCCCTGACGTTCGGAAATATCTTTTTCCGGTCTTTCTGACGACCACCCAAAATCACTAATGTGGATGAAATTTCCCGACTCCAAATTTCCGCCAGCTATTGACCAATATTATACGCTCGACATCACTCTTTTGTTTTTTAATAATCAGTACAAGAACCCCCTTCGGGGTAAAGGGAAGTCAAGTTTCTAGAACACTGACCGGGCTGGGTGAATTCATTATACTAGCATTAGAGGAATGACATTTCTAATTTGTTTATGATACACTAACATGAACTAACCTTTAGTCACAAAACATAGGTAAACAGAAATAACTGATGATTTTCTCAGTGTAAAAATATATGCGAGTCAGTGATCTAGAACCGTCCGTAAAGGGAAGAGTGACGCAAGAATTCTACTCACAAAAGAAGTGATATCCATTTTGCGAGTGACTTTCTTGGTGTCACTTTGGCGGAATTGTTTCCTTATTAATTAAATTAATACTTAGCATCCTCCCTTCCCCCGTAGTGACACAAAGAAAGTCATGACAGAGGCCCTTTTCTATCATTTGTGAAAATTCTGTGATTACGCAAAAAAAAAAAAGTCATAACTTTTGAACCCCTTCACCGATTTGGACGTGTGATATACCGTTTGAAAGGTATTGAAGCGTAGACTAAATGGTCCGGAAATTTTGGCCGCCTATATGGTCTGGGGTCAGTGCTACCACCAGAAATGTGAGATTGATTTTTTTTCGATCCACCCTAGGGGGTCCTACCGACTTTTTTTTTTTCTGTCTTAGTATGGCAAAGCGCTTTCAAATGTAAGTTCAAGCATCAAAATCGGGCTTACAGTTCTCTAGATCCGAAATTAGCTGTATATATGAGAGTGCCGCTAACAGATTCCTTTCTTAGCTTCACTCGAAGAACTGCCGTTCTTCGTGATAATTATCTCTGACACTTCTATACGCACAACTCTACAGGTAGCAATAGAAAAACAGTTACTTCAACCACATTAAAATAATTCGTAAAATACACACACCAGTTGATTCGGAGCCGGATATGGTGGCACGTGGAGGAATACTAATGGCATCACGTTGTTATGTATGACATGGCGGCTATTCTTATGAATAATTTGTATGAAGTGCTAAAAAAGAAATTATGGACATAATGTCGAGCGAGCGAAGACGGGTTAGTTAAAGTAAGGTTAGGTAATTTTCTTTATGCGCGAAGCATATGTTGCTATATACTCATTCCATTCAAGTTGATACATTCATGTTAATTGTTCGGGGGATAAAGCTGCCGTGCAGCAACAAGAAGATCGTGCACGACCTCATCCTTGAAGATACGTCGTTTGAGTAGAAATTCCCACAAGTAGCCCACAGAGTATTAGCCTTCCTTCCATGCACAGTTAATAGCTGTCTCTTTGGAAATTTCAAACCTTGACACATCATTCTAGAGCTCCACAATTTAAGAATTTGATTAAATATGCTCTTTACAAAAGTGTCTGTCTGATTGTCAGGCTTGCAAAAGTTGAAACACACTCTCAGGTACTATTTTACAACATCTGTTGTTGAGAATCTTTAAGTTTGTGCAGCATTAGGCATTTTTAAATGTGAACATTGTGAAAGCATTTTTCGTCAAAACATTAAAAATAATAAAAAAATGTTTTCGAAGACGGCAAGAGTACGGTGGTCTGTAGAATCTCCCAACTAAGAAAATTGGTCCGCACATGGAAATAGTTTGCGGAACTCTGATCAAAGAGATCTTAAGGCAAAGTTTAGATTTATTTCATGCAGGGTCATTCCACTGGAAATCACCCGATTTACCAGAAATTGGTTGCACGACCATTTTTTAAAGTTCTGAAAATTTGCAAACATATTGGTACATGTTTCGTAAACACAATGGTATGATTATAAATATCGGATTCCATTCCGTATGGAAACGGTGGCCATGTTTCCAATGTGGCGTGAGGCATATCATGAGAAAATCAGGATGCGAGCGAAATGGAATATCTCAGAAATGAAAGGTGTTACAGATATGAAACAAACACCGTTAGAAAGGCAATGAAGTGATCTTTAATACAGTGCTAAAAACTTTTTACCATCTCAATTCTAAGTGTCTGAAATGATGCCACAAAGTCATGAGTGAGCATCAGCCAAATTACTGTTTTTAAACCCTGAAAATTCTGGGAAGGAGTTGAGCCACAATTGTCTTATACGGACTTTGTATTTGTCTCCACACAATGTAAAGCTGGACGAAATAGGAGATCGCAGAAATGAGTAGTGATGATTTTATAAGGCATCAAATATGGTCACATACGGAATTTTGCCAATGTTTGCACTTGAATATCTCAGGTGGGGGAAGTGCGAAAATTCTGAAACTTACGCTCAATGACCTTTAGTTCATATTGTACTTATAGTATAAAAGCGGAGTTTTAGAGTTGGCAGGTATACAAACTGTAACGTTGGAAAGTTGCGTAGAAAATGATGTCAAAGTACAGAGCAATGGCATATATTTTGTGCATGTACAATACAATAACACACGTGAAAATAGAACGAAATATGACTATAACCATAAAATATCATGCTACAAACAAAGCATGAACAGAAACAAGTCCTAACAAGCAGGTGTGATAGTCTCAAGAACGTGCACGACATTGCAAGTCTGAACATGACGCCATATTGCATGCACTTATATGGAGCAGCACTATCATGCAAGTTTGAACACGTCTACTTCTGAAACCAGCTCGTAGCGCTGTGCTCTGTAACGAACAACTGTGTGTTGGATGTTGGGTCTCTTCGATGAAAATTGAGTGCTCTCTCGGTGTTCAAGACGACTGTCATAAAAATACATATGGCAAAGTGAGTAGACGTTTAACTCCAGTGTGTGAATTAAGTGAGGCTAATCAACAGCTTCTACAATTAAGAATATGAAGAGAAAAAAATCCAAACTGTGGATACGTATCACGAAGAGAAGTTTCTTATCAAATATCATCATGTTTTTTGGACGTGTGTGTAGCGATCCTCTTTAATACCACAAAGGTCGGAAGAAAGGGGGCGAAAATGGCCGTGTTGGAAATAACGTGTGATCCTTGAAAAGTAAAAAAAAAACCAACCGGTGCAACTTATCCCTGGGAAGTCTCTTTGTCCAACGTGCTACGAAGCAATATTTGTGTAGATTGAGATAATACGGAACTAGGAAGTGACCAAGAGTATGTAACCTGCAGAATCTAACCTGAAAGAACCGTCGCTCAAGGATAGGAGCATTTGATTTCTGTGATATTTTTTCTCAAAAGTCATACAAATGGTCAGGATCTGGTTTGTAATTACTCTATGAAGGCTAGCTTGACGCTTGTCGTTTGGTCACCTACAACATCGCACGGGCTTTTGCCGTGAGCTGACGCAAAGAAATTCTACTCAGCAAAGAGACCAAACGAGATTCGTGATGACAAAGGTTTAGTAGATTCCTCTTGTTTTTGTTCTGGACAGTTTTTCCATCACTAAATTAAATCAATTTTTTGACTGAAGGCCAAACTTTCTTCAGATGGTTCATGAGTTGCATCTGAAATGTATACACAGAAATAGTGTCGAGTTGTAAATGATCACCTAGACTGTGACTGAATAATGTACCATGTAACCTATATTAATACGCAAGAGGATGTAAAGTGGCTTGAGAATTTACCCAATGAAATCTTGAATTACGAAGTGTCATTTTCCGCAAAATTAGCCAATACTGTGCAATCAGTATCACCGAGGTTGCTCTTATATTCCTTTAAATATCCAGACTGAGCTTTTGATATATAGTGATGCTGTTTGAGGGCTTATAATATCTTTATGAGACTTTCAATGAATTCACTGGAACTCAAAACAGTGTTTGTTAAAATGGATCTGTTTGTGACTTGTGAGACACAATATCCAACACACAACTGTTCGTTTCCGAACACAGGGCTGAACTAAGTGGTTGCTAATGCTACGAGCTGGTTTTAGTGGTAGGCGTGTTCAAACTTGTCTGATAGTACTGCTTCATACAAGTGCAAACAATATGGTGTAATGTTCATACTTACAATGACGTGCACGTTCTTAAGACTATCACACCTGCTTGTTTGGACTTGTTTCTAGCATGGTATTTTACTGTTAGTCATATTTCGTTCTATTTCCACGTGTGTTATTGTATTGTACGTGCACAAAATAGATGCCATTGCTCTGTACTTTGACATCATTTTCTACGTAACTTCCCAACGTTACAGTTTGTATACCTGCCAACTCGAAAACTCCACTTTTATACTATACGTACAATATGAACTAAAGGTCATTGAGCATAAGTTTCAGAATTTTCGCACTTCCCCCACCAGAGATATTCAAGTGCAAACATTGGCAAAATTCCGTATGTGACCATATTTGATGCCTTATAAAAACATCACTATTCATTTCTGCGATCTCCTATTTCGTCCAGCTTTACATTGTGTGGAGGCAAATACAAAGTCCACATAGGACATTTTTGGCTGAACTCCTTTCCAGAATTTTCAGGGTTTAAAAAACAATAATTTGGCTGATGCTCACTCATGATTTTGTGGCACTATTTCAGGCACTTAGAATTGAAATGGTAAAAATCTTTTAGCACTGTATTAAAGATCACTTCATTACCTTTTCAATGGTGTTTGTGTCATATCTGTAGCACCTATTATTTCTGAGATATTGCATTTCGCGCGCATCCTGATTTTCTCATGATTTGCCACACACCATGTTGGCCCCCGTTTCCATACGGAATGGAATCCGATATTTCTAATCATACCATTTTGTTTACGAAACATGTACCAATATGTGTGCAAATTTTCAGAATTTTCCAAAATGGCCGTGCAACCACCATCGGTGATTTTCGGTGGAATGACCCTACAACACAATGAAGTGTTACCACTTCACGTATCTTTTTTTCTGTCTTTCTTCTTGTTGACAGGAATAATATGGCTATGTAACCTTCATGAGCTTTGTTTTGTTATAAATATTTAATGCATAGTATTCATTGTGATATACTAACGTTGTTTTGTTTTTCTATTGCAGCCAGTTGTAAAATTTTGACATGGTGTTTGATGTGACTAGTAACTGCTCAGTGTGCATACATGTAACTAAACCAGCGTGATAACAACTTGCAGTTGAATTATGTAAATTTGTTAGCAGACAACCTGTGTGTGTTGAATGAACTTGTGCATACGTTTGTTGAGTATCCATTCAACATGTCTACAAGCAGGGCGTATGTGATGACTCTCGCCAACAGCATTATTGGTGTCAGCGTTTTAGCGATGCCATTTTGCTTTAAACAGGTAAATATTCTACACCAACAGGGTTCGAAATTAACTGACTGGTCCTTTTTCAGATCAGTAAATAATTATAATCAGTGTAAATTTTTATTCTACTTTATTATATTCATTTAGGCTACAGGCCTATGTAGGATACCAAATATGAAAGAATAATTCTAGCCCTGTAAGAATTCTATTCCAAAGCAAACAAGATTACGCTTAACAAATAGGAATGCCTGATGTCTGAATTATCACATTTACTTTGTTTTTATTACACTAAATATCTTCTTCGCAAGAATCTGATGGGAGTCTTGGGTCGTAGGGAGAAATATTGGTGTGTCGGCTCTTTCTCCTTTCTTTGTAAAGAAGAATACTCCTGGAATATAGGACTCTTGTTCAGAAATATATTATGGGGAAAAGGAGCTCAGTCGGTTTGGTGTTCGCGTTGTAATCGGGAGGACTTGGGTTCGACTCGTGGTGCCTTCAGTGAGGTTTTCCCTTGTTTCCATCGGTCACGCCAAACAAATCACAGGATAGTATCTTGAATAAAACCAGGTCCAATACCGTACAAAATCCTTTCCCTTGTTATTGTTCAATATATCCAGCGTAAAATGGCCGAAATTGGACTGTATCGGGAATTTGTTAATTAAATACAATTTTGCGCTCCTCCATTCTTCTCTTACCAGTTACACCAGTGATTAACATTATTTGACGACTGACATGTTTATCTGCAAAAGAAAATGTATAGAAACTGTCAGAATAGGCCATATTTTAAATCCTCTGTATTGTGGATGCATTGACTCTGTCGCCGCTTCCGATAAACTATTAATGTTCATGCTCGGTAATACCCCTTCATTGTACACAACATCACGTAAAATTACGTACATTTATCATTTTCACAGTTAGTTGAAAAAAGGGCAAGGCTACGAAGACAAACACTATCGTTCTTCTTTGTTGGTGGACTTTGCACAAAATGTCCAACAGCAGCACTGTTTCTTCAAAATCAGCAGTAAGTAAAGGCTTTAAATTCAAATGCTAAGAAGGAAAATAAAAAGCGACATTCTACTCCGCTGTTGCCGTAGTCACACAAAGAAACTCAATTTCTTGAGGGTGTAAACACCGTGAAAGTGTAGGAGGGCAATAAATATTTTGATACTTGACGTGTGACTTCCTTTGCGCGGTAGGCGAGTTCTTGGAGGAAGAGTCTTAGGAATTCCAGGCAAAAGGAATCTTATGATAAGAAAAGAGGTGTCCATATTTCATGGAATACCAGAGGACTATGAGGTGGGCTGCCAGCATGTGCACGGTGGTAAGAGGGAACAGCATCAATGTACACATGTACGTCGGCATGCAAGTTATCAGGTAGACAATGTACAGTCAGAATGGGTACACAGCGTGAGCTATCCAACTTTGGAACGCATAGTGATTGTGGATACCAGGAGCGTAAAGAATGTAAAGACACGGGGGTGTTAGGCTATCGTCCATGTGGTTGTGAATTTTAAGAACTTAACAGCTTACAGAATCCGTACGGGCCGAAGTCATTAGTTACTAAAATGGTCCAAAAAATACAAAGTTTCTGCTATAGTATGATTGGTGCGAACATGGAATGTTCCTCTCTTGACAGTGTCACGTGAGTACATCGTATCCGATAACTTTCATATCCGGTGTGACCAATCTACACTGCCAACACAGTAATTGGTGGGCTGCTGTTCACGTCTGTACCGAGTTGTAAGGATTACAGTAACTCTGAATGTGTTTAGCGGATGAGTTTGTCTCTCCTCCCCGAAATTCAGAGCTTTATTCAGAATTACTATAACTTTAGGCGTAATTATGTAGATTTAATATACAATTCATACGCAGACATCACCGAGCAGCAATAGCTCAGTGGTAGAGCGTTGGTGTAACATTCGGGAGGTCGTAGGTTCGACCACAGTGGTCGACCATCCTGGCTGAGTTTTTTTCCTGGGTTTTTCCTCAGTCACAGACCTTCAACATAGGCTTTGCCCGACACCTTTCCCCTCCCCTATCCCGGCCTGAGCCTTAGATGCCTAAAGGCCGTAAATAACATTCAAATTCATACGTAAACAACCTTGGCTTGGCCTGCCCACTCCCAGAATCCTGTGGACCCCTCCCAAAACAAACTTCTAGATACGTGCCTGACAATCACTCAGTTATCATTTAAGTCCAACACGGGTCAGTTACTTTAATAAAGGATTGCATACAAACATTTGCTTTGAATCTTGAATTTATTAATGGCATCTTTGGCTCAGGTCGGCAAACATTTACTTTTATTAGTAACGTGGCAGGAGATATGAGTAAAACACTTAACTTTCCTGTAAGCTTGAAGAGCAATAAATTAGTACACGAGAGCCTCATAAAATCCTCTATTAATTTATTTTGAGGATTAGAACGGTACCTTCATTGACGATTTTATTTAGGTTTTTCGTAACATATTTTTCTTTTATTATGTTTCATTAAGAACGGTGCCTGTTCACCAGTATTGAGCCTAAAGATGAGGAGAATGTGTGTCCAGACGTTAGATGATGTCATATATTTGACATAAATCCAACAAAAGTATATTGACACACCACTTGAAGAGTTTCAATCGTTATTCCTTTGTTTCAGTGCGGCATAGTCCTTTCGATAGTGATGTTGATCTTGAGCAGCATAACAACTCGGCTGGCATGTCATTACTTGATCAAAGCAGCTGTGATGGCACGGAGGAGGAACTACGAATTTCTTGGTATGTATCCAACTGCAAAAGTGACTTAACATTGTATAACAATTTATGTAGTAAAAAGTAGTGTAAGTTCACATGTCGAGGACCAAATAATACGCTTACCTTCAACATGGTACACCATCTTCGCTGCCATCGTATCGTCTAACAGAATGGCGATTAAAAAACACGACAAGTTTCGCCAAATGATGCATTGGCTTCCTTAGGTGAAGAAAGGTTGGTTAAAAAAATTGAGGGAATAAAAGAAGTCGTCGGCAGATTTGGTCTTTGTCAGTTTTCCTTGCATGGCGGTCGTGGGCGGAAATAAGGTAGGTTCAATGTTGCCACAGTGTGTTGCGAAGTGGAATGCTGTTGCCAGATACTAAAACAGGACTTCGATGAACAAATGAGTGTTTGGTAGTATCTGGCAACATTGCACCTACCTTGTTTTCGCCCAGGACCGCCATTCTTTATGTCACGGCTTTTTTTTTATTTTAACTTTTTAACCAACCTTTTTTTTCACCTGAGGAAGCCAATGTATCAATTGTTGAAACTTTTGTTTTTAATCGCTGTTCTTTTAGATGATACAATGGCAGCGAGGGTGGGGTACCATATTGATTGTTGAAGGTAAGCGTGGTGAGAAGTAGTTGATCCTTGGAAACTCAGACCCTTTCTAAGTGCTATTCCCCTTTCATTGCAACATTTCATATAAGGGGACAATTTTTTTCCATGCTGTTTCCAGGGAGACGTAACATTTGGAACAGTGATAAGTAAAGTGGGCATGAACCCCAAAAGTATAGGAACACTACAAATGTATAATGTAATATTTATCTTATAGATTTACTGCGTAGAAACTGTAGATGAACCTGGATTCATCTGATGATATTGATTGCTGGAATGGCTCTGCTTTAGTAACCCATTGTTCTATTTAAGCTGAGTTCAATTGAAAAATGCTTTGTTAATCGAACGAAGGTCAACCTGCAGCTGCTGTGCAGGGAATTTACATACTATACGACTAACTACTGAATGGGAAAATATAGCTAATGGGACCTATAGCTTACACGAGTATGTCCCTAAGTGGAAATATTCGTCGTGAACCAAAGTTGCATAAGGGCTTTAATTCAGATTCAAGTACCAAGTTGAAAATAATGAGATGGAACTAAATAAAATAAAATAAAAGGGACGTCGTAAATCACATTTTACGATGACCAAGAAATTTTCTGTCCGCCTTTCATATTTGGGTTTTACATGTTGAAGGCAGTGTACACGGACAAAAATTCAAATTCTTTACTGTTCTTTATTCAAATTCAAATAGTATTTCTTTCGTAACGAGAATAAATTTGTTTGCCATTTCAGGCATATACCCTAACTTAGAACGAGGAGAAAGCAAGCATTTCACTTGCCTTGATATTGAGCAATGTTCAACTGAATGGACAAAAATATAAATAGAAAGACAGATTTGACATCGTGTTAATAACACAACTTCTTAGCATTAGATTTACAATGAGTCGGGCGTTCTTTTCCTGTATGGGATCCAAGGATTTTTCCAGACCCTCGTTAATAGGAGGTGTCCACTTATAAATTGTAGAACACACACTCCAACTTAAAGATTTTTACGTTTAGAAATCGATATAAACTGTGCAAAACTCTACTTACACCCTCCTAATTTTGCCTTTACACCACCACCCCCAAACTAAAAATCTGGCGGAAACCCTGGTACTATGTACGACCTTCATACTATGTGGCAGGATATAAATAGGAGAAAAGATTAGGAATTGTTTTATTATACAAGGAACGTTTATTTTTTTTTACTCTGATGGTTATCGAAAGCATCAGAATGTCACATTAGCTTTTAATTCATGAACAACGGAACAGATCGAGCGTAAGGCATAGTGGTGTTATCAGTCACTCATATAATTAATTTTATCTCACTGCGGAAGAAAACATTCTTTTTTCCTTCTTCTGTTACTCTCAGCTACGCATGCGCAATTCTGCCCTTACAATGTTGCCAAATTTCATCACTCAAGATTATTGTACTAACTAACCTCACACTAATCAAGTGACTAAAGTTAGTAATCTGTGTTTCTGAATAGGAAAAGTTAGTATGGTGTTAGCACAGTACTATGTAATCATGAGACTATCGTGTGATTAGTGAGTTCTCTCTGAATACGGCCCTTAATGTTACAACAGGATGTGTTAAGAAGTATGGTTACCTATTGGATTCATATCCCTCCGAAAGTTTTTTTTTTTTTTTTTTAAAAAAAACACCCCCCGAAAAGATATTTTTGAAAAGAAACTCCCTTTTTGGCGCTCCTGCTACCGTAATGGGCACTTCAGTAGACTTAAAAATTCATGTCTGTACTGGATTCAATGGGATCACTAATGTTACTGCGGTCCACTGGATCGAGCAAACTCCTCATTTTCAACAACATACGCTCAGTTTCATCGTCACCCACAGTCGAATATGCAATTTTTCACTCAAAACAACATGCAATAGCAAACGACGATATAATAGCAGTTTAAAACTTTAAATTGACAAGCCAACGCCATCTTTGGGAGAAACATAAACTACAACTCCTACCGAGTTCCCATGACGTCATTCCCCGTGTTTTACACGAATGGAATACATACGGGCGTCACACAAATAAATTACTAATGAAAATTTGAATATACGGGCGTAACACTCAAAGGGTTAAAATGTAACCGTTAAACCATTTCGTTTAGAAAACACGAGAATACTAGTTATGTCATCCATAGAATAAAAGTATACAGTGCTATTCATTTGTATTGAATTTTGCTGTGTTTTCTGTTTTGTTTTTTTTAATAATTTATTAATAATTATTTGCCTTTACATGTGCATGTGCATATATTGTCAGAGCTTCACACTTCATGTTTTCTGTTTTGTATTTTTAATAGCTTTCCACACATTTGGACCAACAGGAAAATTTATGGTGGAATTGTGTATTATCGGTTTCCTTCTTGGGACCTGCATTGCTTTTTTCGTTGTGATGGGCGATCTTGGACCTGTAATCATAGCCAAGATTCTTAGCATAGAAATCACACCTTCTCTTCGACCCAGCGTTCTTCTTGGTAAGAAATTTTTTTTTTTTTTTTCTGTGACGAGTCAAAGTGGAAGTATCAAAGAAAATTTATTGATGACTTCGTAATGGAAGCTTATCACTTGCTTAGATCAGGAATTGGTTTCATGATACTGTGTCACTCCGTGATCAGAAAGCTTTGTTTTATTTGCAACAAATATAATGTGTAAAGTGCTCGGTGGGCACCACCCCATTAACCGTACTAGTAACGGGGAGAATAGTTATTAATAAAATGAAAGGATAAAAATACGTAAAAAATCCTAACGTCCAGAGATATATAAACAAAAGCTCTCCACGAAGGCAAATCAGAGCAATGGCTCTAGAAACCCAAAGGAACAGAATAATGT
>JAGDQP010014721.1:26386-44457 GCA_022664845.1 Lepisma saccharinum | reverse complement strand
AAAGACTTCAAACCCATTTTCCACTTAAAAGACATCACCTAATTTTTAACCAACCAAAAATCCGATTAAAACAAACAATGCCCAACTTCGGCTTTTGGTTTAAAATGGAGTGATGCAAAACTTGTTTTAAAGTTAATCGTTCTTATTATTCTTTTAACTTATATCAAATAATTGTTGACTTCAGCATCCCAGCACGTTTTTTTCCATCTAACTCACTCTATGGCTTACAAAACTCGCAAGTTCATCGCCGCAGTAACAAACGTTCCCCCATTGGATTCTATTCTGGGCAATATCGCACCATTTTTTTTTTTAGCTCAATCATATCGTTGAAACAACCCCAAAGAGTTCTAACGAATTTTTTCGTAAGAATTTTGGTAAGAGTTTGCCGCGTGGAGAAACAAGTCAAAGCGACTACAAAATCGCAACAAATTATTGTAGCGTTTAAACATAATACACATATCTCAGGATTAACAGTAGTCTTTAGAAGTGAATTATCTCCTAAATATATACAGTTCCGAGAATTTAAATCATTGTTGCATACCCGTTTTATCTGAAATAAAACACTGAAATGTTAAAATAATACTACAAAACTAGATGCATTTGTAACTTATTGCTTTTTGTATAAAATAAACTCGAATGTCAATAAGGTAGTCTTCCATTAAAGTGGAACTTCATATAGTATAGAGTTAGGGTAGGTCCGCAGGGGGGAGGGGGAGGATCCGCAGGGCTTTTTTTGTAACAGCTGAGTATTGTCTGTACTTCACAAGGTAATATAGCGGAAGCTGTGTAAACGGAGTTTGGTGTTCCTGCGAAGATAACTTTTTCAGTTACAAAGTAAGATGCTTTTGTATAGTGTCATCTCGTTTTCTAAACTCTCTGTAGTACCTGTATGCTTGTATCGTTTTGCATGTGGTTTTATATTTTTGTATTAATGTTTATCATTTTCTTAATCTGTCTAGCAACGTAGCCGATGAAGTTTTCGCTGTCTAGCGGGAATCAACATTTTTCAACATGACAATATCGGGTAATAATAAGCATCTGCAATGGGTCGAAAGTCATTTGTTGACTTTTATCTTATATCTATAATTTTCTGATTCTGCATCTTAGCAATTTCTTTCTAAAACAGATACTTTATTTAAAGGGTCAAAAATTTATCTGGCGCCTACATGGCTTTATTTCATTAACAATATGCAGATTACTTAAACAGGTTGACAGTCTGGCAAAGGCAACAGTGCCAAAAGGAGGCAATCAAATCAAGTGTGTATTTTGTGAGTTTTTACATTAATTTCTGATTCTAAAAATTTATAAAATTTATTCATTTTTAAACGCAAGTATTATCGAGTTTTTGAACTAGAAGTTGATAAATTCTGAAATAAAATATCAATCTAAGTTACTGTAGTCAGGCTTACAAACTTTAATCATGACATTATACACAGAGCCAAGAGTTTTTTTTGGCGGCTATTAGTATTTATGAATAGTTATATTAATAACAGCCAAAATGCATATTCCCTCAATCTTTATTTGTATACTATACAAGTCGTCATAAAGGGAATCTATTTAACATGTGATCAAACAAGAACTAATCGAAAAGCCATAATCATTGCCATGTCAACACCAAGCATTGTTCAACAATCCTTTGTATGTTCATTGTAATATTCAATAAACTACCCAACAACCACCCCTCCTTTTAGTAAGCCAAAGTCACCTTTTTATTCAAAATATTTGATCTTATAGGACCAATCACACGTATATCTCTAATCAGCAATTACAATCATCATTATCATTGTCATACTTCAAATACATAATATTCAATAAACTACCCAACACGAAATGTCTTTCTTTCATCCAGTTTTCTTTCCGCTAAATAATTTGGAAACCGTTGAATAATGTGCATACTTTTGCCTCACATCGTCTTCAATAACGTCCAAGAATACAATGTCCCTCTTTCCTTAACATGATTAATATATCTTTACCAAAATTATCAATTAGCTCTTTTTCCAAATTATATTTCTGTGGAGCTGACTTTTGTGACGTCCTTTGTTTACTAATCGGAATTACCACCATAGAAAACGTATTCCTTTGACTGAGTGTTCAGTCATCATTGTTTGGAAAGCCTGATCTATCATTTGAAGTGGACAAGTCTGAGTCTGCTTTTCTTGGTAATGTTTTGTCTCCGTTAGTGTTGCAGCATCCTTTAAATCCTTCATTTGTCTTCGATGATTTTCAATGAGCGGATCGTTGTTTTGATTGTTCGAATTCCGTTTTCTAATATCCACTGTATCAAACAGTTCCACAAAAGATTCGTATGCTCTGTCTATTTCTTCAATTACTAATTTATCTGATTCATTGGGCCACGCTTCGGCTTTTTACACTAACAACATCGAGCGTAGTGGCCGACCGGGTAGCCGTGCGGTCTAAGGCGTTAGGCCAACGACTCGAAGGTCCCGGGTTAGAGTCCCGGCAGGGGCATGGATGTCTTTTAACTAGAACGTGACGGATAATAGTGACGGGCCGAAGTTAACAGTTACTCGACTGACCCATATAAAATAAAGTTTACCAAAGTTTATCGGGCGTAGTGATTAATTTTGTGACACCTACGACACTCTGCATAACGGGCTGGGCATTTATTTTTTCATTTCATTTTATTTATTCGTTTATCAAGTGACAATACACGCATAAGATATAGTCAAGATAAGGTCGTGACAAATAGAGTACAGTAACATTTTAGACAAGATCAAGGACAATTTAAATTAGACTACAGCAATAAATTTAACATAAAACAAATCAATAAACCAAAAATATCAAGTTAAAAATATAACGAACTGAAATCCTTAATTTTGAATATAAAATTACCGCTATTTTGTTTTATTATCGTCACGGAAACATTGAATAAATTGAGATCTTTAATGTACATCAGAACAACTAAATTGTGATAATGAGTGTCAACGCAATACAATCAATACAAAAATAATCGCAAAAGATTACACTAATAAGTTAAAGTATTCTAAAGTAGACAAAAAACTATACATTTAATTCCAATCATAACCCTCACAATGTATCAAAATACTTTTTAATATCTTTTTAAATTTATTAAAATGGAGTTCCTTAAGTTCAGTAGGTAAGATGTTATAATAAAATTTTATCCCTTGAATATTATAAGCATTTTGTATTTTAGACAGTCTAGTCACCTGTGGAACCAATTGAAATCTATTTTGCGTGTCATGAGAATGATACATGGCACCAGTTAAATCTGTGACATGTCTCTTTATAATAGAATAAAAAATAAATGCGCAATGGATTGTTAAAATTTTCAGTTTTTTAAAGATGCCACGACATGAAGTTCCAGGTGACAAATCAGAAATTACTTTTTTTTTTTCAAATGAACATTTCTTTCCATTGGGGAAGAGCCCCAGAGGAGAATACCATAGATAGCTTTAGAGTGAAAAAAAGGCATGATATATTTTTAAGTAACATGATGAGATATTCTCCGCAGAATAAATATACTCTTGGATGCATAATTCTGCATTTCTTACTTTGTGTATTAAGCCACACCTCTTATATCGTATATTTGATTTATGCCACGTACCACAAGCATCGTTTTTATTTTCCTTATATTCTATTGTATGATTATAAGACCCTAGATAATTAACATATTGTTCTTTGTACATTGTATTCATTTGTTCGTTCATTTGCTCATGCCTCAATATTCTATTAATTGCCTTATTTAAAGTAATGATTCGTTCCTCGATGAGAGTAGATTGTAATTCTAGATTGGTGATTCCAAGAATACATTGGTTAAGAATATCAGCTCCGAAAGAGGAAAATGAGGCTTCAGTATAGCTACAAAATCCAAAATGCTTTGTCCATCTTCCTGTTTGCATCGATAGAACTTGTATCTTTCTCTCTTGACCTCATTACCGTTGATAATAACGTTTACTTCATCCATCCAGGCAGCTAGCTACCTTTGCTTTAGTTTTGACAAATTCTGCATATTCTTGTTTCAAGTTCTGAGTAACTTCATCCAGTTTCTGGAATATTTCCCTTATTTTCTCTTCTCTTCTTTGATCCATATCTTCTGTATTACTTTGCCCAGCTTCTTTCTACATATTCTGTTCTGCTTTTCTCTTCTGTGAATTCAACAAATGGAATGTCAGTTGCGTATCCGTCATTCTTCGTAATCTTTTGGGTTCAGATCGTTTAACTCGTCGCCCATTATTAGTATTTAATAATAGTTATGTTAACAAGAGCCAGAATGCATATTCCCTCAATCTTTATTCGTATGCTATACAAGTCGTCATAAGGGGAATCTATTTAACATGCGATCAAACAAGAACCAATCGAAAAGGCACAGTCATTGCCATGTCAACACCAAGCATTGTTCATCAATCCTTTTCCATGTTCATTGTAATATTCAATAAACTACCCATAAGCGATGAGGTGAGTTTAGTGCCACAAAACCTTGCTGCGTCACTTGGCCAATAGAGGACTGAGCCACATATATGTAAAGGTGATAAATAAATGCAATTCAATTCGACCAATAAGGGAAAAAGCATTGTGCCTTCTCCCTTCTTCATAACCCATATCAGGGAGTAGAGGATGGATTAATCAATTAAAATAGCTTAGTAATTTTTTAAAAAAAGGAGTTTTCTTTCTTTCTTTAATTAACAGAAATCTATACTTAATTTAGATCATTTATTAAGAAATTCAAAAGAGGTACTTGGTTTTGCTCGTGAGTGTACAAAATGAGTGAGCTGACGATTCACAATTATTAATATTTTTTTCTATTGATTAGGCTGGATACCCTTTCAACATAACATTTGGATCTATTTTTGTTACTAGCGTACCTTCAACGCAATTTACATCTTTTCAGGGGTCTAGCACGTTGATAATGCTTGCGTAATAATAATAATAATAATAATAACAACTCATGTTGGTAAGGTAGATCCTAATCATAGCCTAACTTTCTTGGAATTATAGAAAAAAGAAAGAAGAATTGAAGCTGCTGATTGATACGCTTCTTCAATAAGCACGACAGCTAAAAGGCAGCGGTATGTCTGTGAGAGAATTTGGTTGAGTACTTGGCTTAGATGAATCAACAGTTCGTAAGAGATTAAAAACTGGCAAGGTAGTTCAGTCTTTTGGACGTTTCGAACGAGTGCTCCCCAGGGACGTTATTTAAAAAAAATCTTGGAGGGGGCAAGGCTATATTTTTCTAATACAGAATAATACTTTGTCGTTACCAGGTGGTTTTGTTGTGCGGCGCACTGCAATAACGGTTCACGTTTGCAGTTGAACCGTTTAGATTTAAAAAGGAGTTATTTAACTCAACCTATAGCATTTCTGAGTGTTTTTTAACTTGGACTTGAGTTGTGGCTATCAAAGTGTTAATATGTGTGTCGTGTATGCTCCCGAAAAGTGCTCGCTTTTCGGGGAATAAACGATTTGGTCCACTCGTAAGTAGACAATTTTCTTATATATAACGAAAGCAACAATTTCTGAAAGTGATATTAATGTACGATTTTTTTACAGGATGTATTGAGTGTCAAAAATTTCAATGCTAAGCCACATCAGCCAAGGCACTTGAACTTGGTTTTCTGGTGACCTTGAGCAGGACAAACTGTCACTAGGCAGAAATAATCTTTCTAAGTTATTAAGTGAAGTGTATATAAGGAACAATGAAGGGCTAAGTGGCTGATATCTCCGGGACCGATAGGGATGGGTGCATGATTTTTGGGAGGTCAGTGACGCATGGGGGTTACTGGACCCCCCAAAATGTTTTCGGTCTAGTTTTTGACCGGGAGAATTTTGGGGATGGTCCGCCATTTGGAGGTGTTGCCCTCCGGGATGTTCCCGGCCCGGAGTCTGGCCGCGGACGTTTTGGGGGTGTCCCCATTTTTTGTGGGGGTGATAACCCCCAATTTTTGTCGCAAAAACGCGGCAGAAATTGCCCCCTCCCCTTTCTCCTTGCCCCTCCCACTTTCTTCCCACTGTGGGATTGTGGGCCTCTCGGGGGTCGTGTGCCTCGATCTGCGGTCCTGGGGACGTCGTCTCCCTCAATATCAGTTGCAGTTGAACTGCCATATACTGTTTTTTACTAGTGATAATAGAGAGTATCAACAAAATGCCGAAATCGTTCGATTATATGGACATCACGAAATCCAGGCTAAGGAAGTTCGAAGCCGAGTAAAGAAAAGAGTTAACATCGGGCGACCATGACGTGAACCAAAATAACCCCCTTTCGTATTCGTTGGATGGAGAAGGCAAAACGCAAAGAGAGAAATGTAGCAAAATCAAGATCAGCAAAAGACAGAGAACTTCATGAGTCCTCTTTACTCTAAATAACAACATTTTTTTTAATGCGTAACATCAGGAACTCGGTTAAGTTGTTGAGTGTCATTCTTGACGGAAGTCTGATATGGAACACTCACATTGATCATGTTATAAAGAAATCAGCTAATAATGTATATCTACTAAGACGATTAAAATACTCTTTATCATTGAAATATCTAAAGATGTCTTATCATGCTCTTATCCAGTCATATTAATTATGGCATACTCATTTGGGGAAGTGCTCCAAGGGCAAAGGAGGTATTCTTATGGCAAAAAACGCTATTAGAACAATTTTTAATATAGCTGGACGTGAATCTTGTAGAGGTTACTTTAAACACCTTAGGATTTTAACTGTTCCAAGTAATTTTGTTTTTCAATCAATATTATATATTAAATCCCATTTGATTGAATTTGATGTGGGTATAAATGTACACTCTCTTAACACTAGGATTAAGCACTTACTTAGAAAACCAATAGCAAGACTTGAAAACTTAATAAGTCATATGTCATGCAGGGTATAAGATTTTTTTAATCTTTTGCCTATGGAGTTTAAGGGCCTTACATCTTCAAGATTTAAACAAGAGGTGAAGAATCATTTAGTACAAAGTGAGGGTTTTACTCTTGATGAAATTAAGTTCTTTCTAAGAAAATTGTAATAATTTATACTCTTGTTCATATGTGGTGAATCATTATATAGGTACGTTTATATATATGTGAAGAGTGTGATAAATCATTTTTAGTGAAGTGTGATTATGTAAAGAGCGTTCAAAACATTTGATTGCGAGAGATATCTAATTGTTTTTATATGAAGAGTGTAGTAAATTATTTGATGATGAATTGATCGATGATATATTTTCTGATATACATCTTGAAACTCATATTTTAAATTTGATTTTAAAATTTTTTGCAATAGCCTGCAGTAACTAATAATCTTGCAATATTTTTATTCTTAATTTATGTGAATGTGTAAGTCAAAATTTTTAGAATATCTGATCTGATTATATATATTTCAGAAACCATTTTATTTACGTAACCAAAGATATGAATAGAATACAAATCATTTGGGCTTCAAGATGTTTATTAATAAAGTGTGTAAAAAATTATTTGACGATTCATTGATTTAAAAATAATCTTTACTTGGGGATGTGTCACCGATTATCAAGATCAAATGGAGCTATATCCTTAGTTGAATATTTTGTAAAAATTTATATAGACTGACGACATCAAATGCAACTATGTTGTTATACGATGTATTTATATTAAAATTAAAATAAATAAAATAAAAAACACATAAAGGAAGTTAACGAAGAGTGGGAAGCGGCTCAGAAGAAAATAGCTGCAAAAGAACCAACAACAGTAGTTCAAGCATCAACTTTAACCCCAGGGAATTTGAGAGGATACAGGAAAGGGACCGTGGACCCAGATGGAGAAATGGAAGTGACACCAGTAGGCATCCCAACTGGTACAACAAAGGATCTTAATGAAGATAAGATAAGAAAGAAGAGGTTCAAAGAGGAAAAACAAGAGGAAGCAGCAAAGAGGATGAAAGAAGATTTAAAAAATAAGAAACGCCTTTCTAGAAGAAAGGATCATGGAGCTGGAAAGAAGTAACGAGAAACTGATAAAGGAAAACGAGAGGTTACGAGAGGCTGAAATTAAGTTAGCAATATGGCAAAACAAGGTCGAAGAACGAGAAGATGAAATGCACAAACTGGAAAGAACGAAAGACACGCTAAAAACTGAAGCAATTGAAGGATCGATAAGGATTAAAGAACTAGCGGTAATAGCCTAACAAACCGAACACAGAAATGAAGATCGGATAGTTAGAACAAGAAATCAGATACATGTACAAGGAAATCGGAATACTGTGAAACGAAAAAGAACAGCAACAGACAATGAAACCAACAATCAGCTTTGCTGAAGCTCTGAAGAAAGACAACAGACTACCAGAAAAAACAAAAATAATAGAGACTAACAACAGGAATACTAAACCTACGGTAATGGTGAGACCCAGGCAATGTGGAACTTTGAAAGAAACACGTATGAGACTCACCAGAACGATCAGACGGGAGGATAGAATCAATTTCCAAATAATGCAAACCAAATCAGCGTTGATTCTGCAAATAGCCACTCAACAAGATGAAGAAAAACTAATCAACCATCCAGGGATGAAGATGGAATTTAACTTCACGAACAGAAACGAAAAGAGAAATCCGTTAATGATAATTTACGTGATACCCTGAGAAATGAAGGAAGAGGAAGTAATAGTGGAATTATTGGAGAGGAACTTATCAAATCTAAGTGAAGAACAAAAACAATTAATAAAACCACGCTTCAAGACCGGACCAATGAACCAGGATAGGTATCACCTTGTCTTCGAGGTCCCAAGAACGGTAAGAGAGATACTTCTGAAAAACTCGAGGGTTTACGAAGCAACCAACGTAAAGGACTACTTAGTAGTCACTACGTGTATGAAATGCTATGACTACGCTCATATAGCAGGGTATTGTAAAAACGATGCCAGATGTGGCATATGCAGAGAGAATGACCATAAGGAAACAGAGTGCAAAAACAAAGACAAAACGGTTTGCATTTCTTGCCACTCACGCAAAAAACTATGCGGAGCCAAAACACAACAGCCATGTAACGAACAATTGACAAGTATGATTATGGCTTGTAGTCAAGTCAACTTGGTAAAGAAAACGACTATAAATAAATGAAATCCTCTGTGTAGATAAAAAAGAAGCTTAAATTGATTATTAGAATATAACTAAAAAGAAAGTGAAAATCCTTAACGATTGGTTAATCGAAGGCGAACCAGTTTGACAAACAAATTTATAGATATAAAATTAGAACATATTGAATTGGACAAACAAAATCAAGTTATATTACATTATATAAATCCGAAATTATCTAAGTTTCCAAGGGTCTTCGCCGAGTCGGTGGCGCTCTCCCACGACAACTTTAACCTCGAGGACATGGATGAATTCAACATAGAGGTAGAAGGAAACAGAAGTATGAAAATTCAGTAAATAGATATGGATGCAAAATAATGCACATCAAATCCTCGCGTGAAGATTTCCTGTGTAACTTGGAATCTACACTAGAGCTTTTGTCATGCATGACAGCGAGTGAACGGCTAAAAGTAACAATCCCGGCAATAGGTATGGGACTTTGGAAAGCGAATCCGAGGCACGTCCTGGAGAATATAAAAAAACTGGAAACAAAAATCGAACATATAGGATTTGAGATGATCATTTTGGACAAAAACCTCTTCAGGATGATTAATCAAACAATAGAAGAAACAGAAAAAGCGATGGAAAAAGAATAAAAAAGAAAGAAGTTCCCAATGAAGAAGAATGAATTCGTCAGAAGAAGACACAAAGGATGCTAAAGCAAACATCAACAATGAAAAACAATAAAGACCCAAGCAACCATAACAAGTAAAGTACCAAAGAAGACAAGATCTTGAAAATCATGAATTCCGAGACTATATAGGAAAAGGTATCAGGAAGGCGAAAAATCGAAGATGAGAAATACTGAAGCAAGTCAGGAAAGGAAGAAAAAACGGCAATTGACTGTGGAAGAAGAGGAGGACTCCCGTAAAGGGGGGGGGGGGAGCTGGCGGTGCCTGAGGAGGCTTGGAACAAGCCCAACTTTTATCCAAAGGTATTTTATCAAAACCTACATCTTAGTCATGTTATGTCCCTGCTAGAAGAACCAGTAACGTTAACAGCAGCGCTTAGAATTCTAATTCGGAACATCCATCAACAGGGGAAAACCATCACCTTTCCAATAACTGAAGAGGTAGACAAAATCAACCTGAGGTCAACGGCATACCAACAGCCCCCAAGATCTATTGGAATTGGTAGACAAAACATTTGAATGGAGAATTGAAACGTTCCAACTCAACAATGTATACCGACAATTCTAATGGCGTACGGTCGGATAGCATTTAACTCTATTGTGAAGTTCCCGGCATGCTACGATCACATCAGACGACCATAAAAAATGTACAAATTTGTACAAGTAAATTTAGATAGATCGAAATTAGCAAATCAAGACCTACGAATCTTTTGCGAAAATGAAGAAGTGGTCGTAGCTTTTTAGTGGCGGGAAACGACGAACTCAGAGTAATAAGAGTAAACAAAAATATAGATAGACTAAGCAAGCCTTCGTGAAGAAATTGCTAGAAAGTAAGAAAAGGACATGGAAGAATTTCGTCGAAGAATTTCGTCAGGACATAGGGGGATGCCATATAAAATCGTGATGAAAAAGATAAAAACTACGGGTGTGCTAAAATCGCTCAAAAACGATGAAAGAAATTACACCAAAAATTGGCGAGAAACAATTTAATTGTTGTTTACAAAATTATTCTGAGACGACACTCAAGAAGAGGACAACCCAGAGCATAGAAGAGTAAGACAAGAAACACAAAATAACAAGGAAATAAACGAAACACAAGTGGAAGAAATAAAAATAAGTAATAAGCAAGTTGAAAAAGCAGTCAGAAGCTTAAAAAACAACAAAGCCCCCGGTCCTGACGGGATTAAAAGCGGAATCTATAAACTGAAATGCGACCTTTGGACCATACCTAGCAAGACTATTTAATGAATGCATCAAACAACAGAAATTCCCGTCGTTATGGAAAGAAACAAATTTAATAATTCTCCTTAAGGGCGAAGATAAAATCAAAACGAATCCGAAATCTTATAGGCCTATATGCCTATTAAACGTCATAAGCAAAATTTTCGAGAAAGTAATACTGCAAAAAATAAACGAGAAAAGGGAAAATTTGGCAGACTGCAGACTAGAATACGGTTTCCGCCCCTGGAAATCAACAGAGGACGCGATCAATGAACTTTGCCACAGAATAAAAGAACTTGAAGAAGATAATTATTGTAAATACGTTATGGGCGTATTATTCGATATTATCGGGGCGTTTGACAACCTCTCGTGGCCCTCGCTACTCTATGAATTGGGAAAGATTGACATACACCCAAAAAATGGAATCTGATTAAAGGCTACTTTAGAAATAGACTAATCAAGGTTGACACAGCTGACGGTGTCGTGGGGAAGACACCGACAAGAGGCTGACATAAGGTTCGGTGCTTGGACCGGTCTTTTGGGACCTAATGTTCCAGCCATGTCTGGAGATGCTAAACCAACTAGATCTAGTAGAACGCGTGATGATCTGGCGGTCGTGATAAAGGGCAATAGCAGGCTAGAATTACAAAACAAAGCAAATTAAATTGTGAGTCGGATGACGAAGTGGTGTCAACAATAATAAACTAAACATTTCAGCTGAGAAAAAACAAATATATGTTATTTAAAGGTAAATTTAATTTCAATATAGGACCAATAATAAAAATTAATGACAGAACCATTAAAAGAGAAAAGAACTTCAGGTACTTAGGAATCATATTAGACGAAAGATCGAATTTCAGAACACATGTGTCAACAATTAAAAGCAAAGCTACTAAAATTACGCACAAAATTATCAATTTAGCAACAAACGAGTATAGAATATCAATGAGAGTTATAAAGATACACGACGGCGTCATAATAAGATCCGTCTCTGGCTACACCGCCAGCGCCTGGAGTCACAGAATGAACGGCGTACAGCAAATTCAAATTATAAACAGTGCCCAACGGCAAATCCTAATTAGAATGACAAGAGCATATAGAACCACTCCAGTGGAATCTCTGCAGGTGGCCACGGCACTTGCAAATAAAAAAGGTAGGAACCATGTACTGGTTAAAAAAAGGGAAGGGGCAAAGAGTAACAAATATCCTACACCAATAAGCAAATAATTTAAATGAAATAACCAGCATCCTAAGCAGTGCATGGCAGGAGTACTGGAACAATACTACGAAAGGAAGAAGAGTACATAATTTATTTCCAGATGTGGCTGAGCGCGCGGATCTGGACATTAACATGGTCGGCGGCCTCATGCATTTTGTGACGGGACGCGGCCCCTACAGACAAAAATTAAGGGAATTGCAGCTTGTGGAGAATAATCTATGCTGTACGTGTAGAACAGTGGCGACCCCCCGAGCTCGTGGTTTTCCAGTGCGCAGAAACCCAGGATACACTAGAAGAACAAAAAAACACCAGAACTGGTGGCAGTCCTCCGGGAGGCGGCTGAAAAGGTATCAGAATACCACAGGAAGAAGTATATTACCGGGAGGGCCCGACGCCGCGCTGAACAACAAAATACAGGAGACTAACTAGTATCCGGGGCCGATCACGCTGGCATATGGAAAGACAATTTATAAACCGCGACAACCGTGGTGTCGCGGCGACCGCGAAAATAAAAACAGTAAATAACAGTATCAGAAACGCTAACAAGAAACAATAGAACGAGATAAATTCGGAATAAATTCCTCGCTGCAATCCAGTGATGAGTGCCTTGTTGCGGAATTCTCAAACAACAAACACTTAATGTGTAAATGAACTAGTATGAATGTGCTGGAAGAAAAAGAGTGATTTAGTGAAGTGTGGTTACAAGCAAAATCAAGAAATTAGGGGAAAGAAAGCTCAATAGCTCCACTTTTGGAACCCGGAAATGGTAGCGAATGTGAAACCTACTTCCGTATATGTGTGTGCGACGAGTGTTAAGCGATGTGTAGATAAGGAAGAGGAGGTGCAGCAAATAATAGAAGAAACTAAGGTGAAAGAAGAAGATGCCAACATCGAACCAGAGGACTGGGTGAACGAAGACCCCCACTGCCTCCCCTTTCCCAAATAGTTAAATACCTTAATATAAATAAACAAAAGAAAGATAACAGAGTTTCCTGAAGCGAGAGCAGTAAAGAAGAAACGGAGGTTGCGAAGAAAACTTTGTAGAACCCTACACCCCATCCTATGCGCACCACCAACAATAAAGCATTTTTTTCTCGTTGCAGAATAAGAAAGAAGAAGATGACTCAAGTCTATGTTCGCGTTCGTCTTGTGTTGTCCTGTGCTGACCTATGTAATGTTATGTGTTTTTTTATGTAATGTATGTTTTTATAATAAAATAGGATACAACAGATAGGGACTTCTTCCCCCTCCCAAGAATAAAGTTCCAGATTTTAAGGAACAAGGCCAGGAGAACATACTGGACGTCTGGCCAAAGTCCGTCCCAAAACCCCTTATGCCTTGTGCAGAAGGAACATCGGGGCTTCTTGGAGTGCCGGAATCCGGCAATCCAAGAATCTCTAGGGACATGCTTGCCCCACGTCAAGGAGACTAAACATGGTCGTGTTGCACGACCTTGGAAGTGCACAACTTGATCTATGCAACGAACACTTAGAGGCAAGGTGGAATGCGGGGCCCCAAATGAAAAAAAAAATTGTTTTTTTACTTCACTGTATGCATATATGTGTGCAATGGCATTGCAATCAGGATCTATTCATATATTTAAGAAGTAATCTTACTACTAGTGTTATATTTGATATAAACCACATACCGCTTTTATTACATGATTTCACTGTTCTATTTGCACATTAAGAACAGTCTACAAGTATTCGTCTATATTACGTTACTACTTTTACTAGAAATATATTTAAACATCTTGTGTAGCTCTTCCGTTTTTTAAACATTAAGTCATCCAGAACTCACTGCATGGAGGTGAGTGCAAATCGTTCCACCCGATCCCAATTCATCCACACATTCTTTATTGACTTTTCTGGTTTTTGAATTTATTTTTAGTAGATCATCGAACTGAATTTTATTTAAGGCCTTTAGGCAACTTTCGCTCAGGCTGGGTTAATGATGATGGAATAATTGGTAGAATAAAGAAAGTGGTATGAAACGGGAGAACCCCCCGAGAAAATTCATGCACACGATATTTGTCCATCTCAATGCTCACTTGGTATGAACCGGGATCTAACCGAGGACCCCAAGAACCAAAGCAGCAGAGGTGAGCGCTCTACCACTGAGCCACCGCGGCCCTCAGTAGACCATTCTCATTATTTTGAATCATATATATTCCACAATATAGGGCAAGGCTTGGAGTCCAGGCCTTGCATTCACACCAGCAGTTACATTCTATGTCTCACCATATATGACAAGTGTATCTCTATGACACTCTATGTGTTGCCTATATGACATATTACTATGTAATGTCTCTAATGACAGTATTCACTGCATGTAACGCGTTTGTATATCTGACAAAGACCGAAACTGTAATGCTTACTGTGTATTTTCTCTGCCGTGTACCGTGTTTGTTTACTGTCTACGACATAGGCCCATATCTGTTTTTGTATAGATGTGTGTAGTATGTGTAAACCCAGGGATTCCGCCAGGATTTTAAGTTCTGGGGGTGTACAGTCAAAATTGGGAGGGTGTAAGTAGAGTTTTGCGAAGATCTGGAGATGACATCCCTCACAGGGTGGGGGTGGGGGGATCTGGCGGAATCACAGTGTACGCCTCTCGCCAAGTAGTTTTCAAAGACTCCTTTTGTGTTTAATCTTAGTAATAGTCTTTTGAAGAGACAAATTCTTTGGGCGGTCATCTATTCAGGAGCTGACCAGGCCAGCTGCTGCTTGACTTATAGTATGTTTTCTTTTGAGTGGCATGTTCTTAATTTTCATATCATCTTCTTGTATGTTTGATTCTGTGTATGTTCTTTTTGCTACCGTTTCCGTTTGTTTTGTTCTCTTCTTCTGTTTGTTCGGTCGTTTTATTTTACTGTTGTACGTACGAGTCCTCCTAGTACCCGAATCTAGTAGGTTTTCTCACTAGCTACTTTTGGTCCTAAAAGAGGTCAGTCTCCAGATTTGTTCAGTTCTCATTACATATGTGAATTGCCTGGGAGTATTCCTAATGTCTAGTTACAAGGTGGTGTCCCAGCATAGGTTTCTAGGGCAAGTGTTTGCATATAGATATTGTCATAGGCTACAGGTATGGATTCTTCCGTAACTGTCTTTCTCTTCTACAGTTTACTTTTCACCATATCTAGCGCGGTTTTTACATTAGAATCAACAAGCCTCTTTCACTAATGTAGAAATTCGTGAGTGAAATACTTGGAGTGCTAGAGTTTTGCAACTAGCTCGTGCCCTTTGCACTATTTATGCTAGAATACAAGTTTTCCATCTGTAGACCTTTTAGTGTTGATTTTCAATTTTTGTAGAAACACAAAGCTCAATACTTCCTTTCTCTTCAGGTTTATATAGGAAAAATCTTTGGTTAGACTCTCCATTGAGAGAGTCATTAAGTATACTATTTCTTACAATATTTTTCTCAGTGCTGCCTGGTGTTTAATGCAGCTGATTTGATTTTCGACCGTAAAAATAGTCGGACTCGTATCATGTTTGGTTTCTATTTTTCTTGTGTTTCTGTAGTTTGTTGGGGGTTTGGTTCATACATCTTGTTTCCTTTCGGTTAGTGCACACTTCCCGATTTCTCAAAGTTATATTGGTTATTTCCTGAAAAAAATACAGGGGTTTTGAAAATTATCAGTTTGACGGAGTTTAATGTACTGAGTAATATACTGAAGACAGAGACAGAAGCAACTCACCAAGGTTGAATTTAGTATGTTACTCTGGACATGAAACTGACAATTTACAAAATTTTTGTACAGAAGAAATACTGAAAATTATTTTGGACGGCATTCTTTGCAATATGGCGGAGCCATCGGCAGAAAATCAAGGTCGAAAATTCAGTATGTTATTTTGGACATGAAAGTTTATCAAATAGACAATTTTGAAAACTCCTGTACTAAAGATGTATTAAAAATGAGATTTTTACAAAAAACTCTTTTGGTCACGTTTTTCAATATGGCGGAGCAAGCGGCAGTCCACCAAGGTCGCAAATTTAGTATATTGTTTAGAACATGAAACTGTGTCAAACTGCCAAAACTTCATATTGCTTGGGCTAATATTGAAATTAATGATGCCAGCAACATGGTTGCTCTGAGAAATTCTTTGCTTGGGTCTTCCAATTATCTTCCACTTTCATCAATATATCTGCTTTAGGGAATCCTACCTATGAGTCTTCTGATTATCTTCCACCGTCTTCTCATAGGATAAACAACATGTCTGCTTTGAGAAATGCCACGCGAAAGTCTTCTGATTACATTTCACCGTGTTCTGATGGGGTAAATAATATGCTTGGTTTGGGAAATCTTGAGTCTCGCCCTTCCAATTATCTTCCACAGTCTTCAGTATCATCCTGTGATATAATTTCACTGTCGAAAATGAAGATTAAAAGGCAATGTACAGAAAGGAACCTGAAGTTTACAATTCTCGCTTGCAGCTTTGAAGCATTAGAGGAGGAAAAAAAAGAGCAGAAGTAAAATGAAGATAAAAAAAAAAGAATAAACTCTTTCGAAGTAGTGGTAAACCTAAGATAAAGGGTTCTGAAAAAGTATCGTCGCCCGAATTAGAGTCCCGATTTTCCCCTCGCAAAAAATAGTGGTGGCTCTAATTTGATGATGGTCGAGAATGAATCCGAGGATAGTAGTAGCATTCCGGCTGATCTCCAACTAGGTGATTTCGTCGTCGTCAAGGACTACGGAAAACCGAAACCTCATTCTGATTGTATGAGGCTAAAATTACTGTATTTTAATTTTTAAATTGATGGTTCCTTCGGTGTTTTCTACAAAAAGCACCGCAAATAACGAGATTCTCCGTAATGGATGACGAATCTTTCTTCAATGAGGCTGACGTTGTGAAAAAATTATCTAAACCAGTCGAAAGTGGCTCTGATCGATTTCTTCTGATACTAATGTTCCTTTTCCCAAGTATTGGGTCTTCCAGTTATCTTCCACTTTCATCAATATGTCTTACATAGAATCTAGTTTCTTACGTTGCCTAGTTTATCTAATACAGTTAGGAAATTAGCTATGTTGTATCTTCTTTTCTAATATGCTGTATTAAAACATGCATGAATCCACACTGTATTAAATTTATCTGCGGATTTTTGCCCCCATGTTATGAGGACAAGGTCAGAATTTGTCTATGACTGTATAATCTAATTCTGATTTAAACGCATCACCTTAAGAATTTCTAAAATCGATGTTTCTGAGTAGATATGCAACCGATCCATCAATAAATCTACCTATCAAAAATTAAACCCAGAAATGGAAAAGGAGATCAAAAATTAAAATTGCATACCTTTGCCCTATTGCGAATTAAATATATTAATAAAATTGTCTACCTTCGCCCCCTCTTGGCCTTCACCTCAGTAATGAATGTTTCCGAATAGCAGTTGGAATTCGCCTGGGTGCAGATATTTGTGAAAGTCACAAATGTCAGGCATGTAAAAATGAAGTAAATAAAAAAGGATTACATGGCCTTTCTTGTTTCAAAAGCGCAGGTAGACATCCTCGTCACTCGAATGTTAATGACATTATAATGAGAGCACTAATCTCTGCTGGCATTCCTGCAGTACGAGAACCTACTGGATGTAGCAGAACAGACGGTAAAAGACCAGATGGGATGACTCTGTTACCCTGGAAGAGAGGCAAACCGTTAATTTGGGACTTCACTTGCTCAGACACGTTCGCTCCTTCCAACCTCCCTTTTTCCTCAATCCAGGCGGGAAATATCGCCAGTAGAAAAGAAGCGGAAAAAAGAAGAAAATATAATAACCTTACACAGAAGTACCATTTCATACCCATTGCTATCGAATCCAGTGGTTCATGGGGGAAAGAAGGCCTCAACTTCATAAAAGAAATAGGTAAGCGTATCACAGAATCATCTGGTGATGATAGAGCAAGCACCTTTCTTATCCAAAGAATAAGCATGGCAAT
>JAGDQP010014721.1:0-26286 GCA_022664845.1 Lepisma saccharinum | reverse complement strand
GTGTGTTTGGCGGCAAATGAGAAAGCAGTTCATACAGACTTTTTCAATGATTTCGAAGACATAGTTGATGATGACGATCTGCACTGATTGTGATGGTGGCCTTCCGAATCTTCTGAACTTAATTTCTTTGCCAGAAATTATGTTTCTATACATTTATATTTATTAATTAAGAAGCTTTAAAATGAAATTTCATTGTTTCTGTGATCCAACAGATTAGATTTAATGTAAAAATGCCAGTCCAGTTCATGTGCTGTTCAAGTTTTTGTTTTGTATGGTAAAATTATGAATATAAAATTATATTGAAATTACCGTAAAAAAAAAAAAGTAAAAATTGTAGCTATTTTGGTGATTTTTTAACTATGCCAAAGACAGAAGCTCATTACCCATTTGTACTAGTGACTTAAAAAAATACTTACGTAAATATGCATTGTATACCTTGCAAGAATCGATTGCTCTAATTAAAATAAATCCATCTACACATTCAATATTCTAACTCGTGAAATCGAAATTGAGGTCATATGGGCACTTTTGTACCAGAAGTTCTTTAGGGTATTGATAAATTGTTTACCTTCTAATTTCTTTATTGACGCAGGTAACTTATTGTAAAATATTGTAACCTGAATGTAGGGACTTCTGCTTGTTGCTTCCAGTCTCCTATTTACTCTGTGTATATTGTCTTTACTTCTGTTATAATAATTGTGAATTTCTTCATTTCTTACCGTGAATTCATTGTCCTCTTTTACTAAATTTATTATTTGATATACAAACATTGCAAATAATGTTAAAATATTATGTTGTTTAAATAAATGTTAAAACACATCTTCAATTCATACTTCAGGCTCACTTACTTTAGAATCTCTATTAATTTGGTCGTTTAACTCTTATCATCTATTGTGATTGTGTTATTGGAATGGTTAACAGTATAGGGTAAGTCAAAATGATGGACCCGATTTCATAAATTTATTTTGTGAAATATAATGAACATATCTTAATGTGAGCTACGCGCAAGGAAAGGCAAAAGTTCAAAGTTTAGTTGAGTTTAGTTTATGTCCCGCGTGGTTGCATTGTCTACCGCTACGCGGCGCTGGAAGCAGTTAACGAAAATGGCGCTGACTGGAGAGCAGAAATCGTTCTGTGTGCTGGATTACCATGTAAACAACTCTGTGATGAGTGTTCAACGGCATTTCCGTACCAAGTATGGCAGAGACCCACCTACTGGAAAAACTATTCGTACGTGGTATGAAAAATTCAGAGATACGGGCTGCATCTATAAGCGGAAATCGACTGGCCGTCCTTCAGCTGAGGAAGAGACAGTGGAACGTGTTCGCGCCAGTTTTGTGCGGAGTCCACAGAAGTCTACCTACCGGACAGCGAGGGAACTTGAAATGCCACAGAAAACTGTATGGCGAATTCTGCGGAAACGTTTACAAATGAAATCCTATTGCTTGCAACTGCTACAAGCCTTAAGAGACACTGATTATGCTGCTCGAGCGTCTTTCTGTGCTGATTTTCTCACGTTAATTGAAGAGGATGGGTTCGCCGAAAGGTTACGTTACAGTGATGAAGCGGTGTTTCACCTTTCTGGGAATGTGAATAGACACAACGTAAGGATCTGGGGAACTGATAATCCCCACGCAGTTGTGGAACACCAACGCGATTCACCCAAGGTGAATGTGTTTTGTGCCATTTCCCCTGAAAAGATTTATGGGCCCTTTTTCTTCCTTGAACCTACTGTGACAGGACATGTTTTTCTTGATATGCTGCAACAATGGCTCCTTCCACAGCTCGAAGAGGATAGTGCAGATTTCATTCTTCAATTGGATGGTGCCCCTCCGCATTACCATGGCAGCGTTCGGGATCATCTCAATGAGGCATTGCCACAGCGCTGGATAGGCCGTGCATCTCAGGAGGATCGAGTTCTCATTCGTTGGCCACCTCGTTCCCCCGATCTGTCCCCGTGTGATTTCTTTTTGTGGGGTTTCATAAAGGATCGTGTTTACGTACCACCACTTCCAACAACATTGGGTGACCTTCGCACCCGCATCACAGCAGCCATTGCAGAGATTGACCGTGACACACTACACAAGGTTTGGCAGGAGATAGACTATCGGCTTGATGTGTGTCGTGTTACGCGAGGTGCTCACATAGAGCACTTGTGATGTGACTGAAAAAAACTTTGAGAGTTACCCTTCTTACCACATGTATTACATTCAGATATGTTCATTATATTTCACAAAATAAATTTATGAAATCGGGTACATCATTTTGACTTACCCTGTATTTATTAAAATATGTCTTGAAAGTCCATTTAGTTGGATGGAAAAAATTATGGTTGGGAAGCCGGAAGGAAAGACCCCGTTAGGAAGACCGATAAATCGCTGGGAGAACAATATTAGAAAATATCTTGGAGATGTAGCATTTCGTGTTATAAACTGGCTTGGTCTTGGCGAACGTTTGTTACTGTCGCAATGAACTTACGAGTTCCGTAAGCCATATAGTTAGTTAGTTAGTCTTGAAAGTCAGTCAGGAATGAAGAAGATAAATGGTATTTTGGATCGAAAGTTGTTTCTTTAAAAGATGGTTTTCATAATACTATGAGTAAAATACTTTTTATCCATTCACTGAACATTTCAAAAAGAATCTTAATCAGTTGGCGAGATTCACGGTTTTAGGATGGTATTAACATTCAGAAAATGAAACAGAAGATTCAATACCTTCGTTAGGAACCATTATTTGACTTCTTATAAAGTAAGCGTGGATTAATGAGTAGAATTGGTATTGATTATTTTTTAAAGAATCTTTTTCTTTTCTTAATTTTTTTTATTTTGCTATAGTTCCCGTTGTCACTTTCACACAATATTAATGTCCAAAACAATCACACTTTTCCTATTCTGTGAGCTGACCAACTTCGGAACAGTGTTCTCGGAGGCTTCTTGATTTCTCTTCCGTGCGCCACTTCTATTTCAAGGGATGCACCATTATTCAAAGTAAGCCAAGTATGTAATTGGTTCATATCTTGGGAAGTATCTGAAAGGGGAAAGAAAAACATATTAATATAATACATTTTGTATTATTAAACGTTACACACAAACTGAGTAGCTTTGGGAAGTATTGGAAGAGCTAAATAAATTGAAGATACATGTGGATAAATCGCCAAAACTCATGAAACTATTTATTGTAATTATCAGGATTCCTATTTATGTGGTCAGAATGAATTATCTAACTTTCCAGGTAATTATTTGTTGCCAAGGTGTAATGATGTTATCTGCGGGAATTTTAAAATAGTTGATGTCTTTTTCTAAAAGGAAAGTATTGATTGTCTTTTTATTATTATTCTGTGTCACGACGGTATTTATTGATTTTCTGTATTGTTCATAGGTGCAAGATATCATATACTAACTAATTTGTTTTGGGGCAGCAACATCGCAGCGTTGGAATTGTATGTGTGGTTATGACCGGAAGTAATGTTATGCGTTGTTTGGTCGTTATGTTCTTGTGGAAACACTATGAAACTAATCGCATGTGTCTGTTAGTTAGTTGGAAAACGCATGCTGTAGAATATGCGTTACATGTAATAAAGTTCACAGCAATATTCTTGTTAGTCTCTTCAGTTGCAAGTATTAGATATTTGTCTAATGGAACTGATATAGTTTAGAAGCTACGAGCGGTTGCCTTATTTTCGTCAGAAGTGATTTTTACTTACCGTAGCAGATGGCGCAGTAAACGTTCGTTCCAAAAGTCTCCTGGGAATTGCAATAATTGTGCCAATTGTGCCTTCAGTTGGCAAAATTTGTAATATTTGACAATCAAAACCCTATGTAGGGTCGACGATGTGAGATAAACAAGTAAATTTAGGTGTATTTAAAATAATTTCGCTTTAAATTTATAATAACCAACTAATTTTACGAAACTAACACCTTTAACACTCCAATATAACAACTCAAAGTAATTTATTTTTCAATATTTAGCAAACTACCGGTAATCCCATTTCAAACCGTCGTTTTTCATGTATCTCCGTGGCTTAGGAGTACAGCGTTGGACTACTATCCGAGCGACCAGGGTTCGAATCCTACCCAGATCAGATATTTTCTTCTATTTTTTCATAACAACATTAATTGTTATTGTTAGTATTTGGGTGATTCCATTTCAAATCGACATAGCCCACAACCCCACAATCTCCGATTTTCACGGCATTTGGTGAGTTTATACTACTCACGAAAGTATGTCACCATGCCAATTTTTAGCCCCATATGCCTTATAGTTTTCGAACAAATGAAGGTCAGATTTCAAGAATTCGTCTTTTTAGTGCGGAAAGATCTTTTTAAATTGCAATATCTCAGCTCATAATTGGTTTAGAAAGCTCAAATGAAGTTCGTTTCACAGGTAATGCAATAGTTTCCAACGATATGTAACACGCCTATGTTTATACAATAAATGAAGTCAAGGTCATCTGACGTCACCTTTATCTTGAATATTGAAAAATACGACCCTTCGATTAAAAAAAAATGTATTTGGTACTTAATCTTATACTATACAATATACGAGAAAATTAAACTGGGATGGTCATGAGATCAGGAGATGGAAAATAATATGCGTTGCTATGTGACCAATAAATAGTCTATTAAAATTACGGCATTTTCTATTCAGCTGAAGAACTAATTGTAACAGAAATGAAACCAATCTCTATATAGTAAAAAAAAAGTGTGGGAAATCGATTCTGAAGTGTCTACCACTCTCTGACCTGTAGGTTCGCCGCCATCTTGAAACTGGCTCCCGAAGAGGTCCCTAAAAATCAATAATAACTTGGTAACAGTGCATTGTACATAAAAAGGAAGATAACCAAAATGAGAGAACATGAATTTTCTAAAAGAATGTTTCTGTCTCATAGCTTTATCGTAATTCTTTATGAGATTATAAAGCTTTAATTGTTTATTTCATTTTTTTCAAGTAAACGAAAAAATTCATGTCTGCCACAAAGAATTGCAAATACATACGGAACTAAGTACTTAACGTGCTAACACTACTGGACCAATTTTATAGCTCATACTTTTGTCTTGAAAATGGTTTTAGTATTGTGTTTATAGCTTCAGTGGTTTCGGAGATATATAACTTAAACTAGTCATGTGTCCCTTGATTTAATGATATGTAACTTTAGCAGTTCCGGAGTTTTTCACGATCTATTGTGGTAATAACATCATTCCGAAAATGATCAATTATATCACCGCCGAAAGAACAATCACTCGTCAAATCAAGGGAACATATGACAAGTTTAAGTTACATATCTCCGGAAGCACTGAAGCTATAAACACAAAACTAAAGCAATTTTCAAGACAAATGTGTAAGTTACAAAATTGGTCTAGTAGTGTTAAAACCTCAACAACTTAGTTTCGTATGTATTTACAATTCTTTGGGCACAAACGAATTGTTTCGTTTAAGCTATGAAATAAAAACCGTCCTTTAGAAAATTATATACTCTCTCGATTTGGTTATTTTCACTTTGTATGTAGAATGTACTGTTACCAAGTTATTATTTATTTTAATTTATAGGAACCTCTTTGAGCGCCAGTTTCAAGGTGGCGGCGAACCTACAGGCCAGAAAGTGGTAGACACTTCAGAATCTATTTCCCACACTTTTTTACCATATGGTTTCATTTCAGTTACAACTAGTTCTTCACATGGATAGAAAATGCCGTAAATTTAGTAGTCTATTTATTGGTCCCATAGCAACGCATATTATTTTCAATCTCCTGATCCTGTGGCTATCCCAGTTTAATTTTCTCATATGTTGTATAGTATAATAATATTAAGTACCAAATACATTTTTTTTTTAAATCGAAGAGTCATATTTTTAATATTTAAGATCAAAGGTGACGTTGTTTAATGTACAAACATAGGCGTGTTATATATCGTTGGAAGCTTTGTTTCATTGCCTGTAACAAACTTTGGCCGTATCCAAAAGACCAAGTATGCACTTCGTTAAATGGGCTTTTGATGCATACTTGACCGCAGCGATAATCGCGGAAAAACTAAGAAAATATTTAGCCTGGATGTTCATGCAGGACTGAATTATTAATGTTTGTTTACAAACACCACTGATAATTATAAAATGTCCTTTAAATTTTTGTTAAAGAAGAAATGTCATTAATGACAAAAAATGTGTGTTCCCCTTAAAAATCATATTAATTAACGTTACATTAACTTATCACGCGGATATGCATGCCCGTTGATGCTTTTCTGCATTTTCAGTACTCACGGAAGGATGTTCAAGTTGAAAGTGTTTGAAGTGACATTATGTTAATAAATGACACTTTATATCAATACTTGCTTCGTAAAACTAGAAGTTGCGTACACAATACACATTTAGGACCACCACTATATTCTTTACATATCGTGTACATTATATTTGAATTCAGAAGTACGCCTAATTAGAATTTTGAACATAGATTGTAATTATTGCAAAGATCAAGCTGGTAAACAATAAAAAGTTTTCTATAAATTATTATGAAAATTATACATACGAACACTTGTGTTCAAATATTATGTACGTGCAAAAATGTAATGGCTTTCTTCTGTGTGGCTGCGGTATGAGAACTTCCAATTTTATGTACAAGTTTAGCTCAATTATTTTTCTGGACCTAGGTAAAACAAATATATTTTTTATTTACAAAATTCTAATACATTTTCCCGTGTCATTGCACTCTAAGAAACTACTTGACAGTTTCATGCCATGAGCGGATGAGTTTTCCACACTTTTAACAGTTTACGCTATTGGAACGAATGTTGAATTTATTTTCTTCAAGGGATAAGGGAATCATTTTGGTATTCTAGTCACTTTCCATTAACGTGGTGACTCGTCGTTGAGGAGCGAATCAAACTGCATTGAAATAACTGCTGTTAAAAGCGAAAGAATGTCACCTGTCAGGAATAATCAGTTTCACCGGTTAGCTATTTTCGTCTATTTATACCCTTGTACAATATTTTAGCACAGGACGTTATCCTCCATAGAGAATTTCTACACGGAATCTAGCTTAATTGAATCTTAATGTGGGTAATTCTTTATATTAGCTACTTCTGTTATATTGCGTTGAATATGATTCGAACGTGGTTACTTTCCTAATTTCAGATGTGTAAAATGCACAATGTGATATAAATGCATTTGTAATCAGGATATTTTAAGAAGCTGAGCGTATATTGAGTTTTCCTAGTATGTAGGCCTACTAATTTATCATTTCACATCATGTCCTCACTCAGATTTTAATTTTTCCTTGTACTGATTCATTTTAATTTCATAATATATCATTAGGACAATCTTCGCGTTCTAGAACAATCTAAAATTGCAATCACCAATTAAAGCTTGAATTAGACACGAGATAAATCTACCTCCCAGATTTAACACACTAATAAAAAGTACACTGTTCTACAAGGGTATAAAATATACATTACTGGTAGTAACACCTCCCGCTATTAAGCAGCAGCTCCCAACATAATTCGCTCACGGTAATGTAATTTTGCTGAACGTAACACTGTTATCAACTTTCATTATTTTACCTTCAAATGTAGTCGTTCTACTCACTACAAATTATTGTAGTTGTGCGGTGTGACATTATATGCAGTGGTCTCATTCAGCCCTGGCACTTTTTAGGACATTGTATATATATTTATATCTAGAGGAAACTTTTTACAAAGCAGGACGTAGTACCGCCAGGGCACTTTTTTCTGTAGAAGTGCACCACTGATTATATGTGCACAAGACCTAGCACGTAAGACTGCATATTCGCGCACTACGAACTATGTACTCGTGCACTTACGAACTTGGCGCTTTTGGACCAAACTTTTGACGTCAGTTCCTGGGAAGTATACACTTGAAGTACGCACTATGTATCTTTTGGAGTTACTGGTCTCCGGGTTGAAGTTACTGGTCTCCCATCAGGCGCCTCCCCAGATGGCGGATAGGGGAATGCCGACAAGATATGGTGGGTACCGGAAATATTCTGGGGCGGACCAAAACCAGTACTGCTGCCTTGCAGTTAGTAGAGGAATCTACAAAGGCTAGGGGAAGACAACCTCGAACAAAAATATCATGGTGAGGGGAAGCAGCATCACCATTACCACTCTGAGGCTGAAGATGAATGACATCGGCAAGGCTCAGAGATGAACAGAGGACGACATCTTGAATGTCTACTTTTACTGCGAGGTCGTAGAGCTGACAACTCTACACCGCTAAAACATGTCAAGAAATAGTAAGAGATGGTTCATGGATTCTCCTAAGGTAAAATATTCCGGAGGTAAACTAGTCCCTCATTCGGAACTCCGGGCGGGGACTGCTTCAGGGGGCTCCAAGAACAGGATTAAGATAGACCTTAGAATAGGAACGTGGAACATACGAACATTATACCAAACAGGCGCTTTTCAGGTGGCGGTATGCAAGACCGAGAAGTACGAGCTAGACATATTAGCGATGCAAGAAGTTCGGTGGGAGGATCAAGATAGCATCCCACAGGGCAAGTACACTTTCTAGTACGGTGGAACACAGTCTCACGATTTCGATACAGGATTCCTCATTAAGAACAGTATCCTTCAGGCGGTTTAGAATACAGAGTTCGTAAACGAAAGACTATCGTAAGTTACGATACGTACTCGATGGGGCAACACGGTTTTATTAAACGTCTACGCTCCAACCGAAGCGGCTACTGATAACGACAAAGATATATTCTACGATGAGCTAAAAAGGCTGTTCGACCGAATGCCGAAGTATAATTCTAAAATTGTGTTGGGTGATTTCAATGCAAAGATAGGGAGGGAAGAAAAATATAGACCTACTATAGGCAAATACAGCCTTCACGAAAAGACCAACAACAAGACTGATAACTTTCGCGATTCCGAAAAACCTACTGGTAAAGAGCACGTACTTTGAACACAAATACACATGGGTATCTCCGGACGGCAAAACTCTCAACCAGATCGATCACGCATTAGTAGATAGACGAAGACACACCAACATAATGGATGTTATGTCGTACAGAGGAGCGGAAGGTGACACCGACCATCAATTAGTGATCACAAAAATAAGGGAAAAGTTATGCATCGCGAACAGAGAAAGCAAGGGGTCAAAACAACTGAAATTCGAAGTTAAACGATTAAATAATCCGAGCATAAAAGCAGATTACCAACTCGAACTCTCAAGTAGGTTCGAAATCCTAGCCGACTCGAGGAATAATAATAATGATATTAATAATGAAATTGATGTAAATAAGATGTGGGAGGCAATTCGTGAAACAATTAAGAGCGCAGCGAAGGAACGTGTAGGTGAGAAGAAACAACAGAAAAACAAACCTTGGTTTGATGAAGAATGCCTTAAGCTTCATGAAATACGAAAACAAGCCAGGCAACGATGGCTAAGTAATAAAAGCGAAGCAAATACCAACCACTACAGTAACGCGAAACGAAACGCCACACTCGGGTTCAGAAACAAAAAGCGAGTATATCTGACGCAGAAGATTCAGGAGATTGAGGAAAACGGGAAGACAAATAACATACGAGATCTATACAAAGGGGTAAACTCGTTAACAAAAGGTTACCAGCCGAGGTTAGGAATGATTAGAAATGAACGTAGAAATCTTTAGGCTGATCCGACAAAAATTGTTGATGTGTGGAAAAGTTATTTCGACAAACTTCTTAATGTACACAACAGGGAACAAACAGAGGAATCTGAAATCCATACCGCAGAACCGTGGATTCCCGAACCTAGCGAGATCGAGATCGAAATGTCGGTAAAGAAATTGGAAAATTTCAAATCACCAGGAATAGACAATATTCCAGCTGAATTAATTAAAGCAGGAAGAACGGCACTAATCAAGGAACTACATAAATTGATAAGTGCTATATGGAGAAAGGAGGAGCTCCCAAAGGAATGGAAAACCTCAATAATAGTTACGATTTACAAAAAAGGCGGGAAATCGGACTGAAATAATTATCGCGGAATCTCGTTACTTCCCACCTGTTACAAGGTATTAAGTAATATTTAGTTAACACGCCTATGCGTATACGTAGATGAAATAATTGAAGATCACCAATGTGAATTTAGAAGAAATAGATCCACGTTGGACCAGATTTTCACCTTGAGACAAATTTTGTAGAAAAAATGGGAATAAAATGGGACGATTCACCAGCTATTCATTGATTTTGAGAAAGCATATGACTCTATCAAAACGGAAAAGTTATACAGTATCCTGATACGATTTGGAATGCCGAAAAAATTGGTTCAAATAGTGAAGATGTGTCTCAGCGACTCCATAGGCAGAGTACAGATAGGTAATAATATGTCAGATAGTTTCAAGATTCGCAACGGATTGAAATAAGGCGATGCCTTGTCACCACTACTGGTTAACTTTGCGTTAGAATATGCGATTTTAAAAATAAAAGAAAACAAAAAGGGATTATAATTGAATGGTTTGAATCAACTGTTTGTATATGCGGATGATGTAGATTTAATAGGGCACGATAAAGATGCACTACAAAGCAACACCGATGTCTTAGTAGAAGCGTGCGCTGAGATAGGTCTACAGGTAAACGTAGATAAAACAAAATACATGATAACAAGCCGAAACATAGGGAATGAAGGAAATAAAAACATAAGAATTAGGGATGAGGTCATAGAGAAAGTAAACAAATTTAAATACTTGGGAGCATACGTAACAAGCAAAAATGAGGTCACGGAAGAAATAAAAAGTCGCTTAGTATCGGACAACGCATGTTTCTATTCAGTCGAAAAACTTTTAACATCGCGATTAATATCAAGGAAATTGAAATTGAAAATATACAGAATGGTTATTCTGCCGGTAATACTTTACGGTTGCGAAAGTTGGAGTACGACCCTAGCAGATGAACATAAATTACGTGTGTTTGAAAATAAGTTTTTGAGAAAGATATACGGGTCGAACCATGACGAGATGACTGGAGAGTGGAGGAGACTGCATAATGAAGAACTCCACGGACTGTACGATTCACCAGATGTTGTAAAAATAATGAAATCGCGACGACTAAGGTGTGCAGGCCATGTAGCTCGGATGGGGGAAAAACGAAGGTTATATTCTATCCTGGTTGGAAGGCCGGATGGAAGGAGACCATTGGGAAGACCGAGACAATATTAGAAGAAATCTTCGAGAAGTAGGTGTTCGTGATGAAAACTGGCTTGTTATTGCCCAGGATAGAATCCAATAGCGAACGTTTGTTATTGCGTTGATGAATTTGCGAGTTCCATAAGCCGTATGGTTAGTTACTATGTATCTTTTGGACACGATTTTTGAATGGACTTTATAATAGGAGCTGAGATATTGCAATTGAAAAGATCTTTTCGCACTAAAAAGAAGAGTTTCTTGAGCTTTGACGTTCATTTATTCGAAAACTATAAGGACTAAATATTGGGATGGTGACATTCTTTCGTGGGTAGTAATAACTCACCAAATTTCGTGAAAATCGGAGATGGTTGGGTTGTGAAGTACACTTTTCTTGTGATGATTTGCTACCCATTTGTGAAATACTACTCTTTGCTTGTTCTCGCATTCTAACATTTTTAATGGTCATTGCATTTTGAGTTTGATGGGCCAATCTTGGGGATGCGTTAGTTCGTAAAAGGAAGGTCGAGCGACCAAACACACGGTTCCCCAACAATACTGCCCCATTGTGGCCTAACTGTCTGGCCAACGACCAGCCATCATTGACCCAACCTACATTGCTACTTGGGAATCCACTAACCAGGAAATTCTCCGAATGGGTCACTCGAGTTGCTGAACGAGATGCATCACATGGAAGAGGGTGTGAAAATAGGTGCATATGCAAAATTTTAGCGGCTGAGGGCAACATGGAGAAGCGTGAGAGCCGGAAGAAATGCGGCCTACAGTAGGGCTTAACTACACAGAAATCTAAGAAATAACACTTGTTCGGTGTGCATAGTGACAAAAATACAAGTCAAATCTATAGTAGTAGATACATGATCAGATTTGCTGTTTGTTGGAGAATGTGAACATCATAGCAACTATCTTGAAAGTGGCCATCTTGAATTTGGATTCAAATTGTTAAATAGAAAGTGGGTCAGGTGACACATCAATTAGAACTGAAATTTTACCAGAAATTCATTGGTGTAATAATATTGCAATAATTCTATTGTGAGTTGAGAACTAACATCTTTAAAGAAAGTTGTGAGGGTGGCGCTGGCTTACCTGGGCTCTCTTCCGTCTCTTGTGACTTACCTTATTTCCCTTACTTGTGATTTTTCTTTTGCATCTGTACACGCATTTCATATGGTCAGTGTGTGAAGAACAGTATTGTCTGGAAACTAGAGCTCTCTAAACTCTTACTTTTGCATTTTACTGATGTGAATCCAGTGTTCGATTTGTTATAAATTAGGAAGGGGGGATCTTAAGACTAGTGGTTGCTAGTAAGTTTCAATATAGTGCCTGTATTGGTAGAAATACAAAGCTTTTATCCCAGGTTGGGCTGATATTCGGAATCAACAACCAGGGATGAAATCCTCACGCACCAGGGAAAATCCCCGGCATCCCCCTGGCAAATCAAACACTGTGTGAATCTGTTAAACGATTTTGAATAAACGAATTCGTCTTTCTTTACTGTTATTGTTTCTCAACTCACAATAGAATTATTCAATATTATTGACACCAATGAATTTCTGGTAAAATTTCAGTCCTTATTGACGTGTCACATGCCACTTTCTATTTAACACTTTGAATCCAAATTCAAGATGTTCACATTTCCCAACATACAGCAAATCTTATCATGTATCTACTACTACAGATTTGACTTGCATTTCTGTCACTATTCACACCGAACAAGTGTTATTCCTTATATTTCTGTGTAGTTAGGCCCCATTTCTTCCGGCTCTCACGCTTCTCCATGTTGCCCTCTGAGATCTACTGAACTATATTGGAGTGCTCGATTGCATTAACAATCTACTGATTGTATGAAGCGGAGGGAACACTTAATTATTACATGTCTACTAAGAAGACCGTTTAAGGCAACACAAAGGATATATCGATGAGGATAAATGCAGCCCTCCTAAAGCCTTGGACCCACCTGCTTTGCAGGCCCTAACGTTACTCCGCTGTTTACATGCTTACATATGCATTTCGATAGTACAGTTGTATGTGCTCATAAATAAAAGGTTACATCACACTTGTGCAGAATTATTATTATTATTTCTGCAAGTGTAATGCAACCATTTATATGTTATTATTTTTCATACTGTAAACCGTTCTGTATTATTATTAATTCTGCAGGTGTAGTGCAACCGTTTATATGTCATTATTTTTCATTTTGTTAACCGTTCTGTTTTAGGAAAAACTGTTCGCTATTAGGAGCTGTCTCCTACTTAGAGCATTTACACATTTAAACTTTCCTTAAAGAGCCGTAATCAATTAAAATAGGAAAACTGTGTACAAATAGAATTACTACACGAGAATAATTTTGCATTAATTGTAGCAAGTGAACTTGTGTAACAGCGTTAAAAGTTTTTTTTTTTTTAATACAAAAGTATTGTTATTCCACTTAGCTTTTTTACTTGTTTCCCCGTTGTTACTGACTCGAAGAACATCCTGACTGGTATGATGGAATGTGTATGTTTCTATATATTTTCTGAAAGGACTTAGTGACTGAAATTATATACCATGAATATTTAACCTACAAATTCAATTTCTGTGGAATGTGGAAGAAATAACACTGTACAAACTTACTTTTAAAGCAGTGCTGGAAAATCTAGTCTGAATGAGAGTAGCTAGTGTATCCCCACGGCCGAGACGTTTAAAGCACGTGGTTATTTTACTTTTGATTCCCATGTGAACGAATTCGAATTCAGGAACTACCAAAACTTTTAGCTGTTTTCCAGCCACATCGGAACATTCATTTTTTGTTCTCTACGAATTTGGAAATAATGTTCATATTCAAGATAACACAAATTATGGTGTCGTTATTTACTAAATGTGAATGTCGGAACTGCGAAATGCAACATGTTGTGAATTCCGGAATTGACTTCGTAATTCCGAACACCTCTATTCGGAACCCACTTTTCCATCTTTAGAAGCTCAGGAGTCCGTTCGAAAGTTTGTAATAATATTGTTACTGATGATGTTAAGTAATTGTATTGGAGGGGATTAGAAGTAAGATCTTAATTTATATTCGTTGAAAGAAAATGACTTAATCTGTAAAAATATTTTAAGCAAAACATTTACAGATGGCCACCATATGTTGGCTCGTCCGCTCAAAATAGTTTTTAACTTAAAAGAAAACATCATCAAGCTGTCCGTGTTCGTTTCTAATAAAGTCAATTAATGAGAAATTTTCCTTCCATAATATTCAATGTTATTATGTGGGGGAATTTAAAATTGTCCGTTATCGGAAGTTTCACTGTAATAATAATTATTATTATTTCTATAAGCGTGCCTTTTGAACCTGTATAGGATGCTATCGTTCCTTTCATTTATTCTGGATTTTTTATTTCGAATATTAGGGGCACTAATTTGTCTATAAGTCGTTGAATAACTAAATTACCACGTGCACTTTGGTGTAAACAATTTACAGGAAAAAAGCAAGTGATTTCCAAAGATCAGAGCTAAACCTGAACTTAGTAATATTATTCTTACGTTTTAAACAGGCAGGATGGTCCAGTGGAAACGTGGTCGACTTCTCAGTACTACAGCCAACGAACATGAGTTAAAACCCTCTTCTAGCCAAGTTCTTTTTACAAAGCTATCGTGAGCAATTGAATAGTGATTTATCTTACTAAATGTCGACTTTTAAAGAGTTTAAGCAAACCCGAGTTGCCTAAGGTGGGAAAGATACCTTTACTTACGAACAGCTGTGTCACGAAACAGAAGAAGATGATTTACGAATATTGGTTGGGGAAGCCAAAATAAAATCTCTGGGTATTAACAGAACTTTACTGGCTTTCCACGTTATCAGTCTTAGAAAGAAACTCTATACCATTTCTTAAGCAACTTCTGGGAAACGAAAAGTGTGGAGTAACGACGATAGTTTCTGATTTTAAATCTGAAGACCTAAGTTCGATTCCCAAACAGGTAGCGTCTTCGCATAAAATGAAGTGTGAAAAACAGAGATTAATCTCCGGTTGGAGAATTACGAGACAAGGTTGGAGAACCTAACTTGCGAGGATCAGAGGATAAACTTATGTGTGTTTCCTTTAGCATGATGGTAAATCAATGTAGTTTTCATTTTTTCCATTGATCTCTCTCTTTCCCTATCTTTCCTTCATGTCTTATTTTCATGTCTTAGTCTCGTTCTCTTCTCTCTTTCTATTCGTCTTTATATTTTTTTTCTTACTCTTTGCTACTCTGTCTTTCACACACACTCTCTCTCTTCGTGCATGTGTGTGTTCATTTTTTCTCTGTGTAGTGTTATAAATTAGTGTTGTAATTATTAGAACGTTATATTTACAATACGTAGAATCCACAGTGACATGTTCGAAACAGATGAAGTTTCAGAAATTGGTAGAAACTAGTGCCCTGTTTTGTTTATTTTGAGATTTTTTTTTTAATTTTTATTTATTATTAGTTTGGTACAAAACTAGTTTCCATCCTGTAATTTATCAATATACTATTGAATGTGCTTTATTCACGTTTGAAATGTGGAACATGTAAGTTTTACTATGCTCATAAGAAACACGCCAATTTTGATTTTGAACACTTGCAACTTTTCATTTTGATAGAGTTTGGACTTGTAATCTTAACGCTTTCTGTAAAATTCATTTTCTCTTAATTTTCGATTTACATTATCGGTCTGGAATGGAAGGTATGACCTATGTTACAATGTATTCCGAACCAGTTCGTTCAATGAACCCCACCGAATGTGCGACCGAACCACGCGCACCCAAAACATGGGTGTTACCAACCATCTGACCACCAACTTTTGTTGCCATTTTGAAAGTAACCGAATGAATTTTGAAATCACCCGTCTACATTTTCGAATTACCCTCACAAGATACAAAATCTAAAAGTTAGTTCTACCTTACTATTGGATTTCTAGGATCCTGTACTTTATAATTTTCTTTTGGTTCTTTTTGCTACATTTTCATTCCATATTTTAATCTGTTTTCTCTCTCTAATTTCTCTGTCTAACAGATATCCATCGGTTTCAATTTTTCATTGTGTGTGTTTAAATTACTTCCTGCATCATCTTATGTATACTGCTTCATCTCGCTTTTATTAATTCATTTCATCTGTACTAATTCATGTATATCTGAAAAAATACTGTACTCATTTTGTTGATTTTCGTTACGTGGGAGTGGCGGAGGAAAGAAAAGAGAATAGTCCCTTTAGCAAACATGATTATAGGATAAGATGTTGTCAATTGGGTGACCTAGCTGCACGGCGTTCGGAGTCGCAATTTTTTTCATGCGAAATGTACAGTTCTTCTCTAGATACTAATTTCATAGGAGACGTTAGAGCCGCTCCACCATTTCGATAACCATGTGGGACTAGGCAAAACAATACATTTGTCCTTCGAATGAAAAACTAACCTATTTACGGCAGTCTTTTGACAATACCAATTTTATATAGAAGCTAACCAAATCTAGAGAAGTACTCATAATGACGCTACGGAGATTAGCTAATAGATCTTATACCAAGTTGCCTTTTAGATTTCCGAATAATGACTGTGTATAGCATTAGGTATTAACTAGGATCCTGGCTTGAATCAGTTCATATTTTCTATAATTATGTTTTATATGCAAAATTACATGAACCTCTTGGTTGGTTGTCTGCAACTATTATCTCATGTAAATTACTAACCCATCGATATGGCAATTATAGCTAGGGTGGGATGAACCTCTTCCAGCAGATATTTGCAATTTGTGGAGTAAGTACAGTGAACAATTACCAAGCTTAAAATAAATAAAGTTAGACAGTTGTGTAATATCTACGGCTGCTCAGAAACTTGAACTTACAGGTTTTTGTGATAACAGTGAAAAAGGCTTATGCAGCGGTCGTATGTATATATTCTCTTCTTAAATGAAACTGAAAGCTTTCAAGTGAATTTAGTAGCAGTTAAAACAAAAATTGCAACTATCAGACAAGCCTCTGTACCAAGGTTAGAGCTTTGTAGTGCTGTATTCTTATGTATGTTAGTTAATGTTGTTATGAAGTTTTATAGTATGATAGCATATACAGACACTACCGTGGATATTATGATAATATGGCCTTGTATCCATCTTGAATAAAGAAAAATACAGATTTCTGACAAGGCTGAATTTTTTAGTAACAAAAATAACTTCAAACGTAACGGTTTTGGAAGTATATTACAGTCGGTGTGATAGCAGTTGTAGAGTGTAGTCTGAGGAAGGAAGTTTTATACTTCCGAAACCGTTACGTTTGAAGTTATTTTTGTTATTAAAGAACAAAAATACCTTGTCAGAAAGCTATGTTTTTCTTTAGACATTACCGGTGTTTTCTCTTGACTTGCTTCTTTCTCCAGCCAGTGGAAACACTTGTTGCTAAACGAGTATCAGAAATACAATAATCGTGATTAATTAAGTAGGTTCATGTAGTAGTATCATAAGATCTGTCTGATTGTGTCTCGGAATGTCTGCTCAATTAATAACGTAATGGTATGTAGTGGTATGGTCCAGAATTTCTAAAAGAATCAGTGTTGCCAGAATTGAATTGTGATGCTAGATCTTGTGAGTAAACATTGTGCTTACGAAAATACTCCCCTGGGCCCAGGGGAAAGGGGGCGGAACCATTGGATAGCGCCTAGTTCTTAGCAGCAGATTCTTGGATGGTCTAGCTCGTTGAGACTGGGAAGTGCGGGGAGCTCTTCGGACCTTTGGTCTCGCCAACACTCGGGGGAGTGGGTGTCCCAAGTATCCATCAGTCGGGAGTACAAGTGATTTCGACGCCAAGTCATTGGACTTCGCCTCGATTTCCAGCTTGCTGACAAGGGTGATGAGGGTAGTACCCGGCAGCCTCGTTGGCTCCTCAGAACGAAGACGGAGAAGTGTGGGCATTTACGGCTTTCATTCATCATGGCTCCACCACATCCTAATAAGTCGCCTTCGCAGAAAGAAAGAGACAGAAGAGACAGAGCGAAGAGAACGTCACTGATGTTAGTAAGAAGGCGCATACAGCTAATGCATCAAGCAGTGACAAAGAAGAGAAAATCGAAGTAGAGGAACAGACAAGTATCGTACCGTCTATTACACGATATCTTGTGATTAAAGTAAAGAGTGAAACAGACAATCCAGGTGGTTTGAAGGGGTTATCCCCTTTCGTTATACAAAAACAACTGAATCACGTTGCAGGTGAACTTAAGCATGTTAAAAAGCTTCGCAACGGCACCTTGCTCGTGGAGACGTTAACTAATAAGCAGTCAACTAATCTCTTTAAACTGAAAACCTTAGGACCATTCGAAGTTCAAGTTGAACCACACCGTCAACTGAACTTTTGTCAGGGCGTAATATCTTGTTGGGACTTGCAAGATGTCCCTGAAGAGGAGATTAAGAATGAACTTGCCAGCCATGGTGTAGTCAACGTTAGACGCATTAAAACTCGAAAGAGTGGCGAACTGCAACCCACGAGCTTGCTAATTTTGACGTTTGCCATGCCACAGCTCCCCAAGGACGTGAAGGCAGCATTCTATTGCTTACCTGTCCGTCCTTATACACCGAGTCCGCTCCGCTGTTTTAAATGCCAGCACTATGGACACACCAGCACGTCGTGTAAGGCGACCTCTGCCGTATGTGCAATATGCGGTACCAGCAGCCATGGTGCGGATCCTTGCACATCACTGAAACCTCAGTGTGTTAACTGCAAGGGTGATCACACGGCCTGGTCGCGTGACTGTCCGGTATTTAAAGAAGAAAAACGTATTAGAGAGCTGATGGTGATAGAGAAAATATCTGCTGGAGATGCAAAACGTCGCGTAAAAGAGTCTCAGCGCACCCTTCCCTCTGGTGCGTTTTCCCATGTTGTAGCCAAAATAGCAGTTAAAACTGTCTCGGTTGGTACCCAGACAGTTAACGTATCAACACAAACAGAGTCTGTTGTGCATGACGACACTCCGAAGCCGCCCAAAGAATTGGAGACTCCTAGCAATATGCCGCCGGAGAGTCAGGGACAAAAAACACCTGTGAAGAGCTCTAGAGCTCCACGGGTTAAGCCTACTTTTAGTCCCTATAAGGTCTCCAAATTAGCTCGAACTTCACCTCTCGCTACGAGCATTAAGACTTTGACGAACGTTTTGGCTGCACAATTAGCTCAGGACGAGTCTGTAGATACTATCCATCAACCAAGTTCATCTTTGTCCTCCGACATGGTTGAGGACCCCCTGATGGATATAGATTTTAATCTCGTTGGAAGGAGAGGGAAACCTAGGTATAAACCTAAACTTAAACGGTAATCTTTTACTTGTTTTTGAAGATTTTTATGATTTCCGTTTATTTTATATGATTATGCTCCTTTGCTGTTAAGTTTTATAGTGTAGTTTTGTTTTATCTTGTGAAGTCCCATTTACAGGCTTCCATTAAGTTTTATAGTGTAGTTTTGTTTTATTTGTAAAGGCCCGTTTACAGGCTTGGTTTTTATTCTGGCCATTTACACCAGTGGGCTGATTGTGAAGACCTTTTACATCTTCATCTTTTATATTCTTTTATTATTTTAATTAACAGCTATTTTTAGACGTGACCAAGATAAGGGGCTTCCCCGTATCGGGACGGGCGTAAGCCATAGTGTTGTTACCGCCCATAAATTTCATTTTACCTTTACGAAAATACTGTAGATTGTTCTCAAATTGATTGTTATTCATCATTATCCAAACTAATAAGTGTAACAGCTTAGCGTAAAATATTTAACTTTAATTGTAAGACTAAAGGCAAGTCTAAATGTATTGGTCCCTTATCTGCTAAGGAATTGTCATCTGCTTTAATGCATTGGATTGAACAGGTACAACAAATTGGATTTCGTGCAGAAATACACTATGTACGTATCAATAATCGATTAGTATCCCTACGTCCATTGATAGGTGGATCAAGTATTCTTAAGGTGGTGTAAGTTATAGAACGCTAACATTCCTTTTGACTTCAAGCATCGAATATCACTTCCTAGGAATCATAAGCTCATTGAACTTATTGTTATTTACGAGGATTTACTTGCTGGTCCTCAATTATTGCAATCAATACTGCAACAAAAATATTGGATACGTCGTGCTCGTGATGTAATTCGATGTATTGTTAAGAGTTGTGTGATACGTCACAAACAGTCTAAATTGATAGCATCTCAATTAATGGGTCAGTTACCATCCAGTAGAGTAGTTCCTAGTAGATCTTTTCTATTGAGGAGTATAGACAGTCTTTTGTTTTTGATGGCAGCTTGGGGCAAAGTGAATAATTCTTTGCGGGGCAAAGGGAATAGTGATTTTCTTATATGGTAAAATTCCTTTGCTTTTAGTTCATTTTTAATATTTTCACACGTATTTATATATTTTCTAGTTGAATAATAATTATGTTGAAGCCGTTCTTAATTTGAACTTGAAAATACAATTTATCTTCTGTGCTTTTGCGTTTAACCTAGAACCTTTGTGTGTACGTTTATGTTGATTTATTTTTCTCCACTGCTGTGATCCTCTTTCCCCACTATAGGGGCAAAGTGAATAAATTGTACTGTCTAAGAATTCTAATAATATTATTTGTATATATGTTTCGTTCGTCATTCTTGTGATACCATTTGGAAGTTGAATAGTCAGGGAAGCTTCACCCCAAGTTCTGCTTTATTGTACCTGTACGTACTTTTAGTTGCTGTTTAAAGCTGTTACAATTAAGTGACCCACTTCCCCCCTTCCTTTCCTTCACGTGTTATGTCGTGCTTTTGTGTAAATGGAATTTTGGTAGGAATGCCATTTTCAATACAAATTCATGTTCAATTGGTATAAACTCAATTGTGTACACATTTATGTTGGTGTTGCTTACAGTTTCAATTTTGCAAGTGAGTAGTACTTATGAAACATATACTCAACGAGCAAGTAAGGCTTCAGTTATTAATCTACTTGGATATCTTTGTATGTTACGTCTATGGAAAATAAAATAGTGAATAGAGTTCACTACTTGTTTCCTTGTTTCTACTAACTCTTATGTCATAAACTCATTACAGACAAACTCAGTAGAAGTGTGTTATAAAACAACAGAAGTTAATGAATTCTTAGAATGTTTTGGTAATTGCGATCTCCACATATTCCAGAGCCTAGAATGGTCTTTTTTTTTTCATTGTTTCAGTCTGTTGTTTCAAGCTAGTGTTCAGTCTATGGGAATAAAGAAAAAGAAAAAATCGTAGTAACATTTACCATAAGTAATAATCTTATATGATGGATCAGAAATCAGTGCAATATCCAAATGTTACTCCCACTTACGTCTACATGGTTAAAAGAGCATGTAGTATACAACCTGGTAATGAATACATGGGGTGGAAACATTGAGACTATGCACAATCAGGTATTAAACTTTTCCTACACACATGGTACATCAGAGGAAATGTATTTTTGTAACAAACTACATATTGCTTATGCAACACCTTCGTACACTCTGGTCTTTAATTATAGGAAAGGTTATTAGTGAGAGAGCAACAAAGGCAAAATCTAAAGAGAAAAAATACTGTGTATATTCAAGAAGCATTTGATTCACTTGACCTTTAATTTGGGTTCAAAATTCAGTAATTAGATTAAATAGGTGAAATTACTGAGAAAGAAAGATTAAATGGGTCACATTACTGAAAGCTTTGGGTGGTAATTAGTAACGACATTAGAAAACATTGTAATAAATCATAAAAATATATAACACAATTTATTCCAATATAAATTAAGTAAAAGTTAGATATGCACTTGAAGAAGCCTAAAGATTATAGGTGAAACATTGTGTAATGAAACAAATTTATATTTTTATGAGTCATTATGATGTCCAAAATACGTGACGCCAAGCTTTTTAATTTAATAAATTTAAAAAAAAGCATATTAAAGAAAGTACAAGAAATATTTTCTTTACTATTAAGGGATCAAAATTTCACTTGCTTTGTTTAGAAAAATGAAATGATACTGCAGTCACAACTACTTCTATCATATACGTGTAACGTAGATGATAAATGAGTATGCAATATACAACCATTTGGAAAATAATTCACTTTACCAGTTAGATCTGAATTATAGATTCAAAGTACTGTATTTTGATAAAGATATGATATTACGCACGATGAGTCAGTATTACAAATCAAACTTACCTAAAAATCTGCACTCGGGGTTGACGTAATCAAAACTGTGAAGCTTTTCGCTACCGAGCCGGTAGCGTCGTAAGGCTTGGGCAATGGTAAATTTAATATGTAATGTGTGTTTTTTAACTGTAAACTATACTATTTACATGTGCTAGTACAAGAAAAATATATGAAAATGTAGAAAGTTATGTAAATTGTGCTAATATATGTAGATCATATCACTCCTGACACTGGTGGACACAAAACAGTTGAATACAAATTACCGTGTCCACTAGTGTCAAGTGTGATATGATCTATATATATCAACACAATTTCCATAACTACCTTCCTTTTAAACGTATTTTCTTGTATAGTGAGCGCCGAAAGTTTGTACCCAGTCGTACAATTTCTTCTCCAAATAATTTTGAGATGGATAGTCCAATTTCAGTACATTTTTTGCACCCTACAGAAAATCACACTCTCTTTACGTTACAGGAAACCGTACTCAAATCGGTCAATCCGTTTCAAATTTATTTAAAAAAAAACTCTACAAATGGGTGCTGACTGTACACACAAACGTAAATAGCATAATTTACAGTTAAAACACATGTTACATATTCAATTTACCTTTCTCAAAGCCAGAGAAAGCTACCAGTTCGGTAGGAAAAAGTTTCGCAGTTTTGACTACAGAATTGGAGGGTAGGCTCATTTTCAGTACTCTATTTTGTCTTACCTGTAAATAAGTCATAGAGCGTTATCTTTCTTGCAGCTAAAACCTGTCTGTTTGAAGCTCTAATCTCAAACGCTAGAAAAGCTTGTCGCGGCACTCCTTCGGCATTGTCTAGTTGGAAACTTAAATCAAAGCGAGGGTTAGGATCGCCTGGCAGCAAATGTGATTTTACAATTGTCTTTCCCATGTTATTTGGACTTCTACGTGATTTCTGCGGACTAGATGAAGGACTGAAAAAAAATATAAATATGATGGCATCTTATACGTGTTTTAAAGCTTTGACAACGTATGTCTCACATTTTTATTAATAAAGCTCTTTTCGGATATTCGTTGTTAGCAGGAAGGCTAACGAACCGATCGTCATGTTATAATTATTCAAATATACAATGAATATCTGAAAAGAGTTTTAATAATAATAATATGATGATACTTTATTTGTCTGATTCCCAAGTAATATTGCTACAATACAAAGATGCTAAAGTTCAGTATTAATTGAAATTTGAAATGCATAATTTCAAACAAAGTTAATCTAAATATGTGACTCGTTCTGAAAAGGATACCACTATTAGTGTTATGACGAAGCTTACTGCACGTGAATATAATAATACCAAAATAACGTCCCATACAAAATTTAAAGTGACAATCCGAAATCCCAGTGGTCGAAAAAAAAATGTTAGAAATTTTTTGAAAGTTTTACTGGCACAATGTGAATCAGATTGGCTACAAAGGGCAGAATACTAGTGGAGACACTAACCGCTTTCGTGCAGGGAAACAGAAGCGTAACGACATAAAAATGTGTGAGAGTGAGCAATGTACCTATGCACATACACACAAAAGACATATGTACATAATATTCACAACACAAAATAGAAAAGTGGCAATGTTTCGCAGTGTTCACATTATAGGAGAGAAGATACACTGATAGGATTAGTGCTAGGGAGCCGCCATATTGCCAAATGACGCTAGGTAACAGAGTGACCACGTTATGGAGTCGGGAAAATAACTAGAAAGGTCGGAGAAAATACCAAATAGAGAAGAAAGTACGGAGGTTACTAGGAGTCGGTCGAAGGCTTCCTAAAGGAATAAGAGGGTAAAGAATCAGCGCGCAGGCAAATGATAATAATAATAATAATAGTAATAGAAATAGTAATGGAGGGGCAAAGGAAAATAAAGAAAAATAATATAAAAGTGAAAATAGAGACGGAAAGAAGAAAGAAGCATCGAAGAAGAATAACTGCGCTGCAGGGAGTTTATGCAGTTAAGGTCGAGTTCATGGTTGGCGGAGAGGATAGAGATGTACGCCTGCTACCATCTCTTTCAAACAGCGGCAGGTGAGTCGGGATCGAGAATTTTCATGGTGACTCTCAAGGTTTGATCAAAGATCCAGCCGTGTATGAAGTTGTTCAGGTATGGGAAGATGCGGAAGTTGTGGTTTGGTGGAGGTGGGGGATTCGATGGCTGTTAATGCAGATTGGTAGAGATGTTTGTGTTTCTCCAACGTAGAAGGCGGAACATAGGTTACAGAGTAGGAGGTAAATGAGGTTGGCAGATAAGCAACTGCCAGAGTATCTGTACATCTTGTGAGTGACGAGATCTTCTAAGGTCAGACTAGGATCAAAGATAGGACAGGTTCTCCAGCAAAGTCTATTGTACTTGCTAGATTTGGAGGGACGGGGCGGAATGGGTCCAGCTCGTGTGAAAATTGTGCTGAGATTCGGGGATCTGCGACAGACTATTATGGGGCATGAGAGGAGAACTCTTTCAGTTTCAGGCGACGCGTGAGTATGGTGTGCACCAGTTGGAGGTTTTGGAGGGCTTGAAGGCTGGGGTAGTTCTGAGTGAGAAGATTGAGAGCGGAGGGAGCTTGGCGGGAAGGCCGGTTGGTGTTTGGGTGATTTCTGGCCCGGTCCAAATGTTCACTGATAAGTTGACTGGGAAATTGGTGAGAGCTGAGGACAGGGTACTGAAAAAATTTTTAAGTACTTCGAATACAGGAGCAGATGCGTGTAGACCGGACCGCAATAGCGTATCGAAGAGTGTTTGGCGTTTGATATTGTAAGAATAAAAGCTATTGAAATGCAGATTCCATATTATTCGCAGGTGTATGGACGTGTGTCTCAAGTCGACTGTTCTTGAGCCAGATATCCACATCTAGGAAAGTTATGTGTTTACTGGAGAAAGACCAGGTGAATTTGACGGGAAAGGTACAGTTGAGGTTTTGGAGATGGTGGTCAAGGAAGGCGGAAATCTTTTCAATAGAACAGCCAATACTGGAAACTTACACGCTTCAATCACATAACAACCTCACTATTGCAGACCGAATAGCAAACACAATTCTTCGTTCTGATCCATCGTTATCCGCGCGACTGAAAAGGGATCAACCGCGGTAATCATGAATTACTCGAACTAGCGATCCGAAGCCTTAAACAACTTTCCGATCCTACTTTTTACCGCTTCCTCGAGGAGGATCCTACCCAATCCTTTCTCAATATGAACTCCACCTACCTCCAAGCGCATGGACTCCATGAGGGGCTGTCGCATTCCAATATGTCCTAATAGTGCTACAACTCTTAATTCGATTAGACATACGTGGCTTAGTCATGTACGGGCTCTTCTTTTGTATTGTGTTGTGTGTGAGGGGGGGGGGCGGGGAGAGAAGCTATCAGTGTAAATGGCAAGAGTAAATGATAGCACTGAAAGCATATTTAGTCTATGACTTTGTTATACTTACACTATTAATAATCGGCTGTATGAAAAAGGATCCTTAACCTTCAACCTCTCAAAAGAGTGAAATTACTGAAATAAAAGGTGTTCTCAATATTATTCGTGCTTCTAATGAACTAATAATTTCAGAAGTTAAACTAGTGAAGGAAACAATAAATAATGTAATGTAATTGAAAGGTTTTTCAACATGGGAAGTGCACTCGATGGCGTCACGAAGTTAATAGACTCCAAGATCACATCAATTGTCTTGAAGATAGGATTGATGATACTGAAAACCGCTCGCGGCGATAGAACAATGCCATATGTGATATTTCGGAAGACAGACAATGAAATTCGGAGCGTGTCGAAGAAAAAGTTAAACAAGTGTTAAGTGATCGGCTGGGGATACATTTAAGTGACCAATGCATACAGCGCTGCCATTGCATAGGCAGAAAGCATGGCGGTAGGGTACCATCAATTATTCATTTTCTATCTTTTAAAACGAAGGAAACAATTTTGAGAAACAAAAGCAAACTACGCGGCAAGCGAATTTATATTGAACCTTATTTTATATATATAAACTTATATATATATATATATATA